>PVJA010027326.1:0-28712 GCA_004027025.1 Myocastor coypus
GCTTATTCTATTGAGCTATCTTCCCAGGCCCTAGGAGGACATAGTTATTTTGTTTATATTTTTAATTATCCCTTCTCTCTGTGCATCATGCTATCTTTGAATTAAATATTCATCCACTATGGGTTTATTATGTATGTTTTCTTCCTTCCTTGATAATGACAGCAATTATGTAGTTCATCATTGACATATGGTTATCATTGCTTATAAAATATATACCAGATTTTGTTTCTTAAATATGCTGTACTACTTTCCCTAAAATTGTCAGATTTTAGAATTTGCTATATGCTATAGGGACCAAATGCTTGTTTAATATGCAGGAGATGCTAGGTTTGGTTTTTGAAACTACAGATGTACTGGTAGGAGCTGTTTTTCAGTTTATTGTTTTGTTTTGTGGTGCTAGGGATTGAACTAAGAACCCTGTGCTTGCAAGGCAGGTGCTTATTCCACTGAGCTATTTCCCTAGACTTATACTTCAGTTTTTTAAAATAAACAGCTATCACCTGTGGAAACAAGTTTAATAGCTAGTAAAATTAGAAAACTAGCAAATTATTTGAATTACAATTTCAAAAATCAATTCATATTTTAAATTGTTACTCTGCTTCTCATCTACTTGGCAATTAAAAATATTAACTGCAAATAGATGTGCTTTTCCTTGGCATGATGACATGGCACATGCCTGAAATCCCAGTACTTTAGAGGGTGATGCAGGTGGATTGTCATTAGTTTAAGACTAGCCAGGGCTGGGCACCCGTAAGGATGGCTCAGAGGTCTAAAGCGCCTGCTTGGGAAAGCTTGGGCGGCTTCAGGGACCCTGGCTCGATCCCCGGCACCACATGCTGTGCCAGCCCTGCCCTCAGAGCAGGCTGAGCCGGCCATAAAAATTAGTGAATAGACAAATAAAGGTTTAAAAAAAAAAAGGCTAGTCAGGGCTACATAAAGGGTTAAAGGCTGGTCTGGAATGTAGAGTGGCATTCTATGTCAAAAGATTAAAAAGGAAATCTAAGTCTTCTAAAATTTCTAGAAATACTTGACATTATTTTAAGATTTTATAAATATGTGCTTCTAACACAAAATGTTTAATTCATGCGTATATTATCAAAATATAAATTTTAATCCTATATTTCTATGGTAACATATAGCACACTTTAATATGTTTTATGGATGCTTTATTCCTTCTATGTTAACTCAGGTCTTTACATCTCGCTTGTTTGCTTTCTCTCTATTATGATATACATTGTACACTGAGATCAGAAAATTTCTGTGGACACATCTTCAATATAATTCACAAATTCTAGGAATGGTTTGTTATCACCAAACATATTCACTGAGATAATTGACCCATGAATACAAATCCACAGATGTTTTCTAAGAAGCCCATGCTTTCCAACGCTACTATTGATAAACATGTCAGACTTAGAATGCTGTGAACCCACTATTCGGTCACAAAACCTGCTATGTAGTCTATGGATCCTGACATCTCACTTCACATTTCAACATTCAAAATATTTGTTATGTCTACATAACTATGACAATTCACTTATTCTGTGTTCTTCCTATCTTAAGTTTTTTTTTTCTTCACATTGAAAAAAATGAACGGTAACTTTAAATTCATCTCAATGCTAAATATTGCAGTTTATAGGGCTTAATGGATCCTTTCTTTCACTAGCTAAATAAAATGTGTCACCATAGTTGATGCTTACTACTTCTTCATTAATAATCCAATAAAGTGTCACCTGAATGTCCATAATTTATTCTCCTTACATTATGGAACTGGGAATTTTGCCAATGAATAACATATCTTCTTCTGAGGCAAATTGGAAGCTAGTATTTTAAAACTTGAGGAGAAAATATCATTTTTGAGCCTATTGAATAATAAATCTATAATGTAATGAAGAACAAATCAGGGTAACATGTTATTTGATTTTTCTGTGGGGCCACCAGCTAATATTGAAAATGATTGCTTCTAAAAAAGTACAGAAGCTTCTATAATAAGGCCTGAACCTGAATATAAGATTCAATATTTGTACTTGTGTGTAGTTGTAGTGCAGTGTGTGCATATTGCTACTGGTACTGAGATTATCAAATGCTCATAGCCAATCATTTTTGTTTCTTATAGTCATGATTTTTAAAATAGGAGAGAATTAGCCTAGTTGTTTCAAAGCAAATGATAGTTGGAGATCCAAAGTGGAAATGCTTTTGAATGAGTTAAATCAGTAGGTGGGCATATTGTGAGATTTTTTTTTAAAGACTCAATTTGATTACTTCATAAAATTTCCCTTTGAGAATAAGTACAAACACTGTAGGAAAATTTTTCTGAAAATATTACTAAATGTTACGGCATGACTTACTTTGTTATATAGCTGTGTCTTAGCCCTGCTTGATAACTCAAGTGCGGAGATTCTTCAGACAGTCTAAGTTATTCCTATACATTATTTTTATACTCATATTTTGAATAGGGTGTTGGATACCTCAAATAGTGGCAGCAATATAAAATCACCCATGGAGAAGGAACATTAGGCCTACATTTAGCTATTTTATTTTGGGTATGTCAAATGATTTGAGAATGCAATCTGCCACTTAATTTCCTTTATCCAAAGGGTTGGAATTTACAAATTACTTGGTGCACATATTTTCTCATAATATGATCAGAATATAAGTGATCAAAATATGTGAATATCAATAAATAAATTTCATATATAAAAAGTAAAATCAAGTCAACCAAATATTAAAATTTAATTTGAAGATTTTTTTGTTACAACTTCTTTATCATTTCTTCCTTAAGGAGTTAATTTCTAGTGTCATAAACTTCAGAGCAACATATTGATAAGTAATGTTTTTGGTTAATAATATTCTTGTGCCCGGGAAGATGGTTCAGTGGTGTAAAGTGCCTGCTTACAAAAGCTTAGGCAGTGGCAGGGACCGAGGTTTGATCCCCGGCATCACATGCTGCACCAGCCCTGCCCTCAGGGCAGGCTGAATTGACCATAAAAATAAATAAACAAAAAGTTCTGAAACAAGAAAATAAATAAATAAAATTCTTTAAAAAAGAGAGAGAAAAAATAATAATACCAAGGGGCCTGGCAGGATTTCTCAGTGGTCTAAAGTGCCTACTTAGGAAAGCTTAGATGGCTGCAGGGACCGCGGTTCGATCCCCGGCACCACATGCTGCACTAGCCCTGCCCTCAGGGCAGGCTAAGCCAGCCATAAAAATAAATAAATAAATAAAAAATAAATAAAGTTCATTGGCCTAAATTAATAATAGTAATAATAATAATAATAATAATAATAATAATAATAATAATAATATACTTGGAAAATCAGTCACACTGTCTCCATTAAGTATCTACTTAAGTATTATTTGATTAAAACTTTACTTTTAATTTTTTTTTTTAATGCTGGGGATTGAACTCAGGACCCTGCACTTGCCAGGCAAGTCTCTATTGTACTGAGCTATCTGTCTAGCCCTAAAACTTTATTATGGATAAATAATATTTGATAACACTTTTCACAAAAATCAGCTAGTGACTTTTTGTATAAATAACTCTAAAATTTCAGTTTGAGAGTACAGTCACAACTAAATGTGTCTCCTAATTTCTTTTTTGCTGAGTAACCTTTGCAATTTACAGTATTTAACCTTTTAATTTGGATTCTGAAATTTTTACTTTTTTTGTGGGAGATGACCAGGGATCTAACTTAGGACCTTGCTCTTGCTAGGAAGATGCTTATCCCACTGAACTATCCCCCGAGGCCCTGGAAATTTTAATTTAGTTGTATTTTTCAGAATCTATACCATTTCCTGTCTTGTTTCATAAGGTATGTTATATAGGACAAAATTACATAAAACATTTTATCTTACATATTAAATATTTTTTTACTTTTAAGTAAATTTCAAAGGCGGTATTGATTACGTTTTTTTCTGCATTCCTAATTCAAAAAACTGTTAATCTCAGATTATCACCTAGGAGAGAAAGGGATGGACCAAAAATTACACATTGAATTTCCTCCTCTAAACTTGGGAATGAAACTAGGACCATCTTTGGAATCCTATGAAGAGCTGTCTTATTTTAGCAATGTCTTCAAAAACCAAACTCATGACAGTAGCTTCTTTCTTATCCAAATTTCCTATAGATGCTGGAGATTTAATCACATATAGTCAAAAAGAAAATCCATAGGCTATTAAGATAAAAATGTGATTTCTACTCAAAAGAAGAATAAATCAATCAATAATTTTTTGGGGGGGTACAAGGAACCAAACTCAGTACCTGGTATTTTCTGCATCCACAAACCATATATATATATATATATATATATATATATATATATATTTTTTTTTTTTTTAAGAAGAGTGACTTATATACAAAATGCATTTGGAAGAGTTAAAAAATTAATGTTTATTGAAAGTATTAATGTTTAATTATTTGACCAATCTTACATACCTATATCCATTAATCTAAAGAGATTTTATGATTAAAATATGTAATACCATCATTGTTACATTTTTGTTCTTGTTTTGAAATTCTCTACTGTATGTACTCTTGCTTGTCACTCTTTTTCTATCTTTGTTTCTGCTATTTTTCTGTAAAATAACATTTTAAATATTCAAAAAAATGTGATTTCTCTTACTGGAAAGACAAATTGTATCATTAAAGATTACCTGAATTTAAAGATAAAACTGAAGTACTATATTTCCAAAATAGATATTTTTTTCTCATCAACTCTGCAGAGTGTAATGGGTCATGTTGATGTATCTGTTGAAATTTGTTCTTTCCTATCCTAAAGTTCATGTTTGAAATTATTTCAGAATTAAGAAGTAAAGGCATGCTTCTAATACTAGCTAAATTACAGTGAACAAGATAGCTACAAATACAGAATTTTATATACAAAGTAATACCATGTTTCCATAATGGCACATTGTCTTTTGAACATCCTGTCTACAGTTTTAGGATATTTTTTCTAAAATACTCCTTCTGGGGCCTGGCAGGATGGCTCAGTGGTCTAAAGCACCTGCTTAGAAAAGCTTAGGCAGCTTCAGGGACTGCAGTTCAATCCCCAGCACCACATGCTGAGTCAGCCCTGCCCTCAAGGCAGGCTGAGCCGGCCATAATAATAAAGAAATAAACAAAAGTTCTGGAACAAGAATAAAATAAAATACTCCTTACAGAAAAGAATTTTTCATGAAAATTTGCATGTGCTCTTATTTTCATTTAGATATATGAGGGAAATTCTTACTAATCCTGCTCTATTCCGTTTAGAATAGAAATGATGAAGGTAACATCATTGTTCTCCTTTGGCTCCCACACATTTTTTTCTCTGGGAAGAAAGGGTTACCCACCATATTTGATATACTTGGGCAGATGTGTGTGCACTGCCTTCCTGCCTCCTGGTTACTGAGGTCCACTCACTCTGGCACTCACCTCTTTTTCCTTAGCCTCTGCTAAGTCAGGCTCTGGCCATAAAGATGTAGAACAACCCCAAATAAGAGGTAAATCTATTGAGTTCTGAGATGCAGCTCAAAGGCTGGTTACCCAACATGCACAGTAGGTATTTCAGTCATAAGCACATCAGTTATATCACTGTTTTTCTGTCAGGTTTTTCTTTTCCTTCATTTGCTTAGCACTTACACAGAGAATCATGTATCTTAAATTATCAGATGATATATCTCTGATATATGCCAAAGTTCATTTAGATAAACTCTTAAAGAGATAGCACTCATTTTTGTGAAGTATGTTTAAACTAGATGTATAAAAAGCAGTGGAATGATGGTTTGTAAGAGGATCTGTCAGCAAGACTGGAAGGCATATGACTTATAAAATTATTAGAGTTGAGCATAATTACTGTTCTATACATAACTTGAACCAAAGGGTGTACATTTATGCGTGTATCTTATTTAAAAATGTTGTAAAGAGAAATATATGGGATATTTAACTTTTATTTACACAAAGAAAACAAATATAGAAGTGAAATATTTAAAAAAGGGAGTCTCACTGGCTTGATGCAAGAATTGCATATTTGTTCTTGGAATAGCCACTGTAAAGAGAATTCACCTGCCCTAAGCCATGGGGCACAGGATATAGTAATGAAACATTTACTCAATTACTAGAGAAAAAGAAGAAACAAAAGCATAGTATTTTCATATCATGTAAATCAATACCCCACAATGCAGAAACAAAAATGAAATATGTAGTCTCCTCTATAAAAATTGCAAAATTACACTATATATCTATACATATATAGTCTCCTCTATAAAAATTGCAAAATTGCATTATATATACATATATATATATATATATATATATATATATATATATATATATATGGTGAATAAGTTAGATTGTAATGCTAAACTATAGCTATAAACTTGATCAGGCAATTAAGGATACCATAGGATAGGCACAAGATGTGAATAACAGATGTGTTTTTTGTTTTGTTTTGTTTTGTTTTGTTTTTTTTCTGTGTTTTTGAGACAGGGTCTTGTTATGCAGTTCAGGCTAGCCTTGAGCTCACTTTTGTAGCCCAGGCTGGTCTCGAACTCGCACCTCCTCCTGCCTCAGCCTCCTGAGTGCTGGGATTACAGGCGTGCGCCACCACGCCCGGCTCAGATGTGTTTTCTAATGGATTAAAAAGTTATGATATTTTTATGTAATGAAGTATTACTCAGCTATAAAGGAAGATAAATTTGAGGTTTTTTATAGGCAAATAGATATTCACAGCAATTATACTCATGGGTGAAATAAATCAGACTCACATGTGTAAACATCATATTATCTCCCTAATATGAGAACCTTAAAGACTAAATAAAGTCTGAAAAGTATCATAGGTATAGTGAAAGGAAAATAAACTGAAGATAAGCAATAAACAACTTAGATGAGGGAAAGGACAAAAGATAGGGGAAAAGGGAGGGGAAAAACTATGCATGTGTGCACACAAGATAACTAAGATTATTGTACGAATAATTTCTGTCAGTTTTTTGCAAGTAGCAGTTAATACTTAAAAGTTTTTACTCTGATCGATTTCATATGCATAATCTGAGCAACTACACTGAAGATTGCAATGTACAATACATTCATTGTTGAGTACCTATTATTTTTCAATTATTGTGTTATTTATAATGAATCCATTATTTTTCTATTTTCTCAGTAAATTTTAAAAATAAAGAAACTTTCGTGATGAGTAAATATGCTTACCACAATAATGAATTTGCTTCCAGTAACATGTGTGACTTTGTCATAATACGCCTACAGCTTGAGCTTCAACTACAATGGCCGTTCCCTTGCTTAGCACATGTGGCCTCCAGGTTTTTTTATGGTATTTTTTTTTTTCTCTTTCCAAGAAAAAATAGTAAATAACTCTATTCTTTGACTAGGATGGATAGTATCCCAATTAAACAGCTATCACTTTTGTCACGTAAGTGAAAGAAGTTAGGCATAAAAAGAGGAGCCCATTATAACCTTACTTTGAAGTGGAGTTTAATATTGATATCATAGAAATGAAGAGCAAAACAAAACAGGGTGTAACAGATCCTGGAATGAGTAGTGTGTGGGTCATGGGTGCAGAAGCAGGGTTGCCAGTAGGCACAGAGGGCTGAAGTGTTTTGTTTTAAATTTAATTAAATTTATTTATTTATTTATTTATTTATTTATTTATTTATTTGCGGGACCAGGGTTTAAACACACGACCTTGCACTTGCCAGGCAGGCACTGGTGCCACGGACCTATCTCCCCAGCCCCTGAGAGCTGAAGTTTAAAATGATGAGCATGTTAATTACTGTGCTGATCACCTCCACGTTACAAATGAAACAAACATCATATTAATCTGCATATAAATATACAAATTCCAAATAACAATTAAAAAGTATACTGATGAAGTAGTTTTGTTTGTTATGTATTTAGTACAGGGTCTTCAGGGTCTCCTTATGCAGAATAGATTCCTAGTGATCCTCCAGTTTTTTGCCTCCCATGCACTAGGACTATGGGCAAGTGCCACCATACCCAGTTTCTAAGGTTGTGCGTGCAGTTGCCATGTTTGTTTTTGGTCTTTCCTGACTTTATTGTTTTGTTTGTTTTATTTGTTTTGTTTTTTTGTTTTTGTTTTTTGCTTGAAATGCTTTTTAGGGCAGGTTTATATTTTGTCTTTTGGGGCCTCGGACCAAACCCAGGGCTTCCTGCTTACTATGTAAACATCCTACTGCAGATCTAAATCCTAGCCCCCGTGATGAAAGTTTTAGATATGCCAGTACTAACTCAGTTCCCATTCAGCATGAAACCTTTAAATAAACAATGTGATTACTACAAAAAGTGTTTATTTACACAAATTTAATTAAATAAATAGATTATTTAAAGTATAACTTTTTATTTTCATAAAAGTTGAAATAATCCTTTTAAACTAAAACTGCAGAGTAGGGCCTGAATTTAAGACAAAAATTTGAAATCACAGACACTAAAATATGTGTCAGTTGGTTTACTAATGTATGTTACTTGTTTACTTTTAAAACATTATTTGACAATACAACATTCAATAATTCATGTTCTTGTGGACTCTTAAATATAACAAATATATTAATATGCTATCCATAATGAAACTCACATAGATTGATGTTTGTCACAGTTAGACTGGATTAGCAATGGGTTATCAGAATTTTCCTTCTAAGGCTTAACAGCTTGTTAAGTATAAACAGGATAAAAAGTAGAAGATGCTCAGATTTCCCTATTTTGAGGTCACAGTTGAGGTAAAGCATAAATATTATCCTCATGCATCACACTTTTCTGCTTAAGGACTGGTGCCCACAGAATGGCTGAGGTCCCGGTCCTGTATGTTGAAGAGCAGAACATCTTTGCAAGGAGTAAGGGAGCAAGGACCCCTCAAAACAGGGCTAAAGATGAAAGGGCTTCGGAGCTAAATATTACACTAGCGTTGACGTTAGGATACTGCAGATTTATGTGCAATTCCAAAATATATCATCATTTTAAGTTTATGGAAGGTAAAGAAAAGCCAATGAAATAATTTTCCCAAGGTAATGTTTAATGTTATGGTTATGATACAAAACTGAGATTGTTTCATTTTCCACCATGTTTTTGTATTACATGTTAGCAATACATTTGGATGTCCACAGTGGAAATAATTTTCAGCTATGAGGCGCTAAAGCTACTTGGAACAAAGAATGTAACCACAGGAAGACAGAAAATGTGGAAGATCACTAGTTGATTGCAGTTAAGTTTTGGAAAATAAGAAATGTGAAATAGAGTGGAAACTCACAAATAGAAGCCATACTTGCAGAGCTACTACAGGTGGCACTATAAATAATAAACCCACCATTTTTCTACTTCTGATAAAGTTCCTTTATTCTAGTTTTATTTATTTATTTATGTATTTATTTATTTATTTATTTTTCAGGACTGGAATTCAAACTATTCTAGTTTTAATAAATGAATAAATAATATTATTATATGGAAAATAAAAACAAATATTCTATGTCAGTAGACTGATGAATGGAAATATTCACTAGAAGATTTACATTGATGGGGGCCCCACAGGATGGCTCAGTAGCTGAGTAGTATAGGAAAGCTAAGGCGGCTTCAGGGCCCGCGGTTCGATCCCCGGCACCACATGCTGCGCCAGCTCTGCCCTCAGAGCAGGGTGAACCTGCCATAAAAATAAATAAATAAACAAACAAAAGTTCTGAAACAAGAAAAAATAAATAAATAAAATTTAAAAAAAGATTTACATTGATAGTTATTTAGGATTATGAATCATGTTATCAATACTTTGTATTGACTGAAATTCTACATTCTCTGCCAAACAATATACATTTTACTGTTGACACTGTCATGTAAGTTTACATTTCACGTTCATCATTTAAATTTCAAGATCATCAAAAAGATTTTATTTCTGCAACTGTAAAATTTATTAGCACAAGTCATGAGGTAAAACGTTAAATGATTTGGTATCTGAGGCAGTCAGGTTACTGGTGAGATTTAATTCTGTTCAGAAACTTGTTGAAGGTGTTACCAAGTAGGAATCATGAGTCATTAAATTTCTTTCTAAAGCAGGCAGGATGGTAGATTATCTGAATGACTATAGAATAATATAGACTATATTTTACAGTAGGACAAGGTTACTCAAAAGGATCTTGGTTAATTTGGGAGGATGGGGAGTTGGGAATCAAACTGAAGACCTTGGGCTAGTCAGGCAGGCACTGCATCACTGAGTAGCATCCCTGAGCCCATCTTGATTATTTAGAATGTATCAATGAAATGAAAGTAGTAATCGATCGCACATTACAAATTTTACGCAAAATGATTTCAATTTTTGCATCCTGTGATACAATGTCATGTATATAACATCACTAATTTTATATATGACAGTTACTCATACTATACCTTATTTTATGTATTAATGGTAAGAGATTTTCTAAAGTTCTGTAATAGAGCTTGGAAGGATGCTGTGTGTTTCATTTTATTTCTTCAGCCTTTATGAGCTTATTATACTTCAGGAGTAATTCAAAATTCTATAAATACTGACTGAAATAAAAATCTGCATTTAAGAAGTGAAATACGCAGCTTGAAAGTACATATGTAATCATTACTGACTTTTATTTCATTGTATAATAAAAGAGCAAGAGATAAAGCATGAAGTTGTTCATCTATACATCTATTCTACACTGTACTTGGGTCAATCAGACTTTTATTAAGTCCTGAGAAAATGAGGAAAATGAAAGAGGGTGAGAGAGGGAGAAAAGAAGGAAACAACAGCAGAAAAGAAGGAAGAGTGAAAAAGAGTACAAGGTTGTGGAGGGAGGGAAAATGCTACTCGCTGTCACTGATTATAAGCTTAAGCAAACATCTGTGGAAATATGAAATTACCTAGGATTTGATAAAACTTTAAATTATTTTAATTTTGAACAAAATATTCGTGAACCCTATTTTTGTATTAATGACATTTGTAGTATGAAAAAGTAAATTAAAATGATCTGATATAGAAAACTAAATGTGATTTCCAACGACCTTGTATTTCTGGTATAAGATTCCTGAGTAGTATAAGACAAATATTTTATTTTGATTAAGACTATCCATACATAATTAATCTTACATGTTGCCAATTAAAAATATATTTATGTCTTTCAGCTTAATTTCTTGCTAAAGGTTAATCATTATTAATCACCTTAGCATAAGAAAGATAGGTAGCACCAGGCAAAATCACTGGCAGGAAAACAAATTCATGCAGCTGGGTACCTAGTGGCAGTCCATGCCTGCTGGAATATTCATTTACTCACTCCTGATGTGCATATGGGTGCAGATTGCTATTCATATAAATCTATGAAGCATTATTTGGCAAGTGAACCTTTTCCCATCTGGATGATTGGCCATAAAACTCACTTTCTGTGATTTAATGAGACTAGACACCCACCACAGAGAATAGTTTTAGCTCTGTATTCCTGCCTTGGTAGGTGCTACAATCCTTTGCTTCTTCCTAATTCTAATGTGTGTTTCAAGTATAATAAGCTTAGTATTATGATGCTTAACTATCATTCCCCATATAATAAATCAAGGGAATTCATGTATTAATCCTTCCAAACACGTATCTCCATTCCCACTGGTCTGAAAACTCCATGTGTCATGAAATTTATAGGTTCAGAAGAACTGAATGTCTAGGAAAATAAAATGATTAAGTAGATTGGTAGAAAATGTTACTAGCACTGCATAATGAAGCATAGATGATATGATTCAAATGTACCAAAACAAATGATATTTTTGGGAATTAAGCTAGAGTTTCATTACTTCTTTTCATCATTTGGAAAGCATTCTGAATTTTAAAAATCACCATTGACAAACGTGCTGTGTGATCTCTCCAAATAAATTCCAACCATGGATCAGAAACTGGCCACCAACATTTGTTTCAATATAAATAAATAAATAAGTAAATAAACAAACAAACAAATAAACTTTCACAAAAAAAATGGCAATGAACATGTTCCACAGATGGTTGTACTTGATGAAAGAAATATTTTGTTAAAAAATAACAGTTTTCTCTAGCTTCCATCTTTTAATAGATTAAACTGATTCATACTGCCATGGATGGTGCAATATTTTCCAAAACTTTGTTGTTTTGAAGCTTATTTCTTTCGAAAAATGGATGCAGAACTTGTTAGTTATCATTAAAGTATAATTGTAATATAATTCTTAACTTGTTTTAAGCAATTTATTTTAATAACGGATACATAAAATTTTACATTAAAACTGGACTGTCCAGCATCTACTTTTAAGATAACGTTAAACAAGAATTTTGCTTTCAAATATGGTAACCACTAGCCTCATATGACTAGTCTGAATTCTGGTAAACCATAAAACAAGGATGCAGTTTTCACACACTGGGGAATGAGACTCATATCATTGATTCCTTTGGCTGATATATTTATATAGCAATATTTTACATGCATTGGTACTTCAGTTCACATATTTAATTTGTTCCCCCATTCTGGTAAGGATGGCCACATTTTTATTTGTGCAGAAAAGCTGGCCACGATGTGACATTTTACCCAAAGGAGACTTCGCAAACAAAGGCACAATTTTACCAAATGCACAGAAGCTTTCATGACTCAAGGCACCACAGTATATAGGATAAAATAAAATGTATCCTTTAAAATAATTGATCACTTAAAATATTTTTGTTTGTGTACTTACCAAAGAACAGAATTACAAAATTTTATTTAAAGATCAAAAATTACTGAATTATGTCAGGTTATTTTATGTATTAGTAGTACAGAGTTTAGACAGAAGCCACTCCATTTTCTTTTCTTTTGTAATTATTATTTTCTATGAATTTAGTATAGGGTCTACAGGGTCTCACTGCACAGATCAGAGTCATAACGATGATCCTACTTTCAGCCTCCCAAGCAATAGAATTATAGATTCGCACCACCATGCCCAGTCTCAGTCACTGTCTCACTGTGCCCCATGAGTGGGATCAGCATGACACATTGGGGATCAAACCCCCATCCCTGCACCTGAATAAGCAGGCGCTTTAGTCTGCTCAGCTATCTGGCAGGCCCTAGCACTCAATTTTCATATCAATTAATATGGTAATGTTTGGGAAACTTGCCTGACATCATGCTAATAATAATTTTCATATTATGTATTCTGACATTGAATTTTAGTGTGAAAAACTCCATTTAGTGTTTTAACTTGTCATATCACTGCTGAGCCTAGAAATGTAGCCCCAAATAGTAACTTGCTTTCATTTCAATAAACATATTAAAACATTAAAATTCAGCACAGGGCCAGGGAGATTGTTGGTTTAAGAATCCGTTTGGCAAATTCAAGCATTGGGTTCCCTTCCAGGCACCAGATGCTGCCCCGGCCCCACACAGAGCCAGCCACCGAATCCCAGCATGGTGGCTCACGCCTGTAACCCTGGTGCCACAAAGGTTGAGAGAGGAGGACGACTGCTGTGAGTCTGAATTGAATAGTAAGACCCAGTATCAAATGAATAAATAAATAAAAGGCTAAAAAATTAAAATTCAGCATTTGTGTGTCATATAGTACACTAAATAACAAATAAATATAGTAATTAATCTTTATCCAGGAGATAGCTACTTTTCTACTAGTTTCTGAATATATATATATATATATATATATTTTTTTCTATATGCACCATAAATGGATAAGATAGAAACATTTTTTAGACAAATAATGGAGAGCACAGGAAATAAAATAAAGCTAAAAAGTCCAACAAGTATGTGAAGTGCTGATCATACTTGTTAGTAAGTAGGAAAATATTCAACAATGATCCAAAATATTTTGTCTTTTTATGCCTTACTCTTACCACTCATCCTTCAGGGCCACTCATTTTGTTGAAAGTGTCATCTTTCTTGGGTATGAATAATATTTCATTCTATTTATAGGATACCTTTATTTTACTGTTGATTGGCACCTAAGCAGTTTCCTTGTCTTGTACCAGTACTATAGCGAACAAGGAAATGCAGCTGCCCCTGTAATATACTGAGTGTTTGATTTGGTAAGTGTGACACAAAGCATAATGGTTACTACAAGAGAGGAAATGTAGCAAAGGAATAAATGGGCAAATGTCAGGCAGGTTGTGCTAGTTGACCTATTGTGTCAACTTGAGGAGTCTGAAAGCTTAGCTGAATAACTCAGCAGTTGCACACCCTGAGGTGGAAAGGATATGTTGTCAGTGCTCCAGGGTGTTGTTCCTTGTGTCAACCTGAGAAGTTCGAAAGTTCAGCTAACCGATTCAGCAGGGGGCCAGGGTCCTTACTTTGTAAACAGCCTCAGCATGTGTAGGAGGCACGCATGGAGATGGCCTGGGTGGATAGCGGATGTAGAAGGGAGAAGAGGAGGCTCCCTTGCCCCTCTTGTGCTCTTGCTGCCTTTGCTTATCGTCTGTGCTCTGCCACTCTGCCTTCGACACAGCTGGTTATGGACTGATACCTCCACAATCTGTGAGCGCAATAAACCTTTCCTTTTTTAATTTGGGACACTGGGTATAGCAAGGGGGAAAATAATTAAGATAGATACAAGACTGCAGTACAATGGAGAGAATAACTTTCTAATTTCTGTAGAGGAGCAGAATTAAATAATAATCTGTTGAATATTACAAAGTACCTAGCTAGTAGAATTTTAGTTTTTATAACCCTATGAAATAATCAAGAGGGAGGTGACGGATATACCAATCACCCTGATATAGTCACTATGTGTTGTATATGTTTATAAAAATTTAACAATATGCCCCATAACTGTGTGATTTTGTGTTAATTAAAATCTCAATAAAAGAAATATATGATACTTCTATATGATACCTTAGAGATAAGGGAGTAGCATTTTAAGAAGTGGAGAATAATAAACAAAGCCCAGCCCAGGTGTAATGGGTTACTTAGGGAATTCCTGAAACCTGGGATTCAAGGAGGCAGGTAACAGCTTATTCTAATGGCTCCTTGATAGTTATCTCCTCCCTTGCTTGCGATGTTACTGTTTGTCTCCTCCCCTACCTGGAATGTTTTCAGTAAGCATTTGTATTAGTCTAATGTTAAGTAAATGGCAAGAGAAAGTGATCTCTAGTCTGCATTCACCAAAGCAGTAATGCAAATTCCTTGGCCTGTCCTCGAGTACTCAATAAAAGTAAGATACTTCTGTGGATCGGGGCTCACTTTGAGAGACATAAAACTCAGTGAGTCCTCTGAGCTACCTTCATTGGGTCTTCTTGTCTTTTCTTTTGCACGGACAAGAACATTACAACATAATACTAATACATTTTTCAAAACAAATAAAACTAGATGGTATCTGATATGGTGCCAATGTAAAATAATGAAAATCATGTGTCAAGAGTGAAAAAAAAAAACTGATATAAGCATTATGAATAGAAATTTGTGGGGCCAGGGAAATAGCTCAGGGGCATAAGTGCCTGCCTGGCAAGTGCAAGTCCTGAGTTCAATCCCTGGTTCTGAAAAAAAAAAAAATTGTGAAAAAAAATACAAACATCTTTTGCCTTGTCATTCTTCTGTTATATTCACAGGGTCCTATCAATGAGAAATTTACACATAGATCATATATGAATAAATCAGAGGTTACAGTACAGATTGGGGGTGATTTCTAGGACTGAACTTAGGGCTTTGAGCTTAGCAAGCAGGTGCTGTGTTGCTGAGCTATATGCCTGGCCCCATACAGTACAGACTGAGAGACAACGAGTAAGTCTCCGTTTCTCTGCAAATAAATATACATGATGTGGTCACTGTCTTTTGTTTCACATTATAGAGCATTTTGAATCAACATGGATAGACACTAATTTTTAAAAGCATCATAAAATGGGATCCAAAAATTAATACCACTTATATAAATTAAATACCTCCTCAGGAAACCATAGCAATTTATATTGTAAAATTGTACCTGTGTTGGGCCCAGCAGGATGGCTCAGTGGTCTAAAGCGCCTGCTTGGGAAAGCTTGGTAGGCTTCAGGGACCATGGTTCAATTCCTGGCACCACATGCTGCACCAGCCCTGCCCTTGTGGTGGGCTGAGCTGGCCATAAAAAAATGAGTGAATAAACAAAGGTTCTGAAACAAGAAAAAAATAAATAAATAAAATTAAATTAAAAAAAATTGTACCTGTGTTAATGGTCTAAAGCACCTGCTTAGGCAGAGTGCAGCTGCTGGGGTTCAATCTCCTGTGTGGTGTGCCAGTCCCGTCCCCAGGGAGTGCTGAGATGGCCAATGAGACTGGGCATGATGGCGCACACCTGTAATCCCAGCGCTTGGTAGGCTGAAAACAGCAGAATCACTTTGAGTCTCATCTAGTAGCGAGACCTTGTGGACCCTGTAGAACCTTTCCTAAGCACAGGGGAAAAAAATAAAAAATCATACCTGTGGGTGCACGTGTGGTATATGTCAAATGTACATTAAATATAACAGAGGTAAGTAGGTATGAGCATTGTCCATTAAGAAGAAATCATAAAATAAATTACTTTAGGGTCTTGTAAACTCTAATAACGTCAGTGTTACTGTTACAGGCAGCTGAATAACAAGCTGTAGTAGGTGTATTAATCTCTTCATGAATCAGTACAGCAGGGAGGCCAAGGGATGCAGGGAAGAAAACAGAATTTCTCCTGCATTATATCACAAAATTTTGTGTCACAACACAAAGAGAAGCCGGATGCCACTGAAAAAGCGATTGGTGGCACTCAGTCTGTAACGTCTCAAAAAGCTTAAGCAAGTCATTCTATTTCAAGTTATGTATAATTTTTTTCTTTTTCACTTCCAATATAAATCTGTATTCTGACATTTCCAGAGTTGTACCCAGTCACAATAGCATTGTATAAATCCAAAATATGTGTGAATTTACTGGCTTTTATTTACAGAAAAGCACTTTAGGGTTCCTATTGTTACAAAGTGTGGTGCACTGACAGATTACCTTTCTGATCAAAAATCCTATGAAAAGTGTTTAAAAAAATTATGTATCGAAAGTTAAGAAATAACCAGACAGAGATTTGGCCTAGCCTCTGTAAATTTCTTCCTGTAAAAAGGGAATTATGTTCCATAACTTGACTTTTACTAAAGTAATTAACTTCAAGCTGTATCCTAGAAGGACATTTGTAGCTGCCTGGGAACATTCTAATCACTTACGTAGAAAGAACACTGTGGATTTCGTGAAAACTACTTTATTTTAGTACTGTATTCAAATTAACCTTAACTTTTAAAATTACTACTTATTCTTCAAGAGAAAAGATATACATGTAGAAAAACTGACAATTGAAAAATCATGTTTCTTTTAAGATTATTTAATATTTCTTGCCATTTCCTAATATTTAATACATTAAATTTTACCTTAATGCTGCTTTACTTTGAGGTTGGTAATTTTGTATTTGATTTTACTTGTATTTATAATTTGGAAAACATATACTACAACTTTATTTAACTCCATGAGACTTTCAAATTTTATAATATGATTTATGTGAATTTATAAGAGCTTGTGTATTATACTTTGGGTGTTTCAACTAATAAGGCCTTGATTCTAGCTTTAGATTCCTTTTTCATCTGTAAGTGTGATATAACTTGATAGAAAAGACCTTTCCTCAGGATTAATTTCAGAAACTATTACCATTCTATAAATACTGACAAAATGCGTTGGACCAGAAAACCATGCATGTTTATATGATTGAAAATAAGATTATATATAAATGTTAACATAAAGACTTAGAAAAAATACTCAAATGCATTTCCATGTCATATAGATTGATTTTTATGTAAAATTTATTTATGATTAAAACACATTATATTAGAAATGTTAACATATTATTTAGTAGTTATGATTATGTATTTAGAAACAGAAGCAAAAATAAACCAAATTTTAATTAAAATAGCATTGCTGCACAAGGTATTGAGAAGATATATTTGCTAATAAAACTCATGGAATTATTTTGCTTTTTGCTCATGTAATTGATTTATAATTTAGGGTTTTTCTTTTCTCTTCTAATTTCGGACTCAGCCTTTGCAGTCTGTACAGCTCACAGAGCCACCCCTGGTTTAACACATATTGCTCTATAAGTTAACTTGGCATAGTGAATGGAACATTACAGTACTTCTATGTTAGTCATGTTATATGGGAAAGAAATTTAATTGTATTAAGAAAATTACATTACATGGTTTCATTTTTGTAAATTAGAGGTATAATAGTGATTTCATATTAATAAACACATAACTTATTCATATTCAAATGCAATGTTCAACACAGGAGACATTTCATTACATAAGTCCTGAAAAGTGCAGAATTGTACTGAAAAAAAAAAAAAAAAAGAGTGTGTGTTCTCTTCATTGAGTCTATTCATGGTTAATTGAGTGGCTTAGGATACATATAATTTGTATGTTCTGACTATACAAACACAGAGCCCCTTCCCTATGCTCCACCATCTTTGCCAGCAACCCACTTAATAGCTGGTTTCATGTAGGACCAGTACTATTTTTTTGTGGTATGAGTAATCTAACTCAGAACCTTGTGCTTGGCAGGCAGGCACTTATTCCACTGAACTATCTCCCTAACCTAACCCAGTACTTATTTTTAAAACCAAAACAAATTTTCATAGGTAAACGAAAGAAAAATAATAGATATCACAGTTCTATGATTGTCTACAGTGTAATTACACAAAGAACAAGACATACACCTAAAGATTTTAACAAAAAAGACATGGATACTAACACAGATCATTCTTCTGAATCCGCTAATATAAGCTAGTAATACGAATGAAGCCAATTAGCACACTTCTTTTTTCTTACTTATTCCTACGTGGCTTCTACTAACACCACTGAATCCAAAATTCCAGCAATCATCATTGATTTCTATGACACTAAAGCCAACAGAAATTTTAGACAAATCACTTTACCATACTTTACCCTATGCCAGTATTTCTTTCCTTTAGTACATAATACCATTTTCCTTTTATACTGTAGCAGTGTATCATAAATGTATCCTCTGCCTTCCTCTCTTCCTCCCACCTTCCCTTGCTCCCTTCTCTGACTCCTTCCCTCCAGTCCTCCTTCTCTCCTCCGTCCCTCCCTGCCTGTCTCTTTTCCTCCCTCCCTCTGCCTTGCCCCTTGTCTTAAGACATTGTCTTCCTGTCACAGGTACCATTGCCTGGCCCCTTCCATTGGCAGCTGTTTTTGGAATCTCTGGAGCTCTGGAGCCCTCTGAGGTTCCAGCACTCCATCTTAGCACTGTGCAAAGCCAAGGTTAAGTTTCAGGTGCTTCACAGTTATTGAGGGCAATACCGACCTGTGAAACACAATTTTAAAGCAGCAGATTTTAGTCATGAATATAAACAGTACATGGTGGAAAACTACACTGATTTATTTATAATCTTTTACCCTAGTAAAATTTCTTACTGTCTCATGATCTTTGATTTCTTTCTTTCTTTCTTTCTTTCTTTCTTTCTTTCTTTCTTTCTTTCTTTCTTTCTTTCTTTCTTTCTTCCTTCCTTCCTTCCTTCCTTCTTTCCTTTCTTTCTTTTCTTCCTCTTCTTCCTCTTTCTCTCTCTCTCTTTCTCTTTTTGATGGCTTGTAAGGTTCTTTAAAGCATTCATGACAGGAATTTTTAATTTCTTCCCAAGCCCTATGTCTTTTTGTTACTATTATTATTATTATTATTATTATTATTATTATTAAGACCCTCGCTGAAATTGTTTTACCTTATCACAAGGCAAAATTATGTTTGTTGAACTCAATGGTAAGAAAATAAACTGGTATGCTGGGGTGTGGTGGTGCACGCCCATAATCCCAGCACTTGGGAGGCTGGGGCAGGAGGATCAGTGTGAGTTCGAGACCAGCCTGTACTACAACAATGAGCTAAAGGCCAGCCTGAACTGAATAGTGAGACCTTGTCTCAAAAAGACAGAAAAAAAAAAAACTGCTACTTTTTTCTTGCCAGTAATTACATTGTTTGTAATTATATGCACATGCATTCAGAAACACATAAAGCACGACCTCACTGTCTTTCTGAGTATCAAACATCTTAGACTTCACTTGGAATTGGTATTTTCTATCAGTCATTGATATTCTAAAAAATCTCTATAAAGTGTGTTAAAAACAGTTACACATTTTTCCACAATAGAAATCTAAGTATATACAAAATTGTAGTTGCTCAAGCCTATGGCATTTTCCTAGTCTCTTACTCTCATTTAATACCCCTTTTTGCTTTCTTGTACACCAACTATTTACTTACATTAGAAGCAGCACACTTTTAAAAGACCAGAATGACAGACATTCCAAGCATATTTTTACTGTTATACAATGCTATCCTCAGTATCAAAAACATTTTGGAGGTTCCTAGGACCATTATCTAATTCATCCTGTGTGTATAAGTGCATCGCCATGACACTGCCATGCTTCCTATCTTTTCTGCTTGCAGTTACTTGATTGTTTAACCCTTAAGTGCTTGATTTCCATTCAACTGTGTTATGTTTCTCCATTTTGAGTTTGATACTCAGAAAGACAGTGATGTCATGCTCAAGTACCTATGTTATAGAGTAATCGTATCACTAAAATTTTCTTCTGGAGGGTTAAGAATATAAGTTTATAGACCAAAAATTAGAGAAAAAGAAAGGCTACAAAAATAGTCAATATTTTGGACCTGGCCCTTCAAGGTCAGTGAGGACTCAGGACATATGAGAACCTATGCTATAACATCCTATAACTTAGTGGTTTCCTAAATTTTCTGTTCGAGGAAATTATGGGGCCACAGAGGGAAGGGACTGAAGATATATAGTGTGCCTAAACAGAGTAACTTAGAGAGAAAACATTCTCCCAGGCTTTCACAGAGAGCAACTGGTCAAGCAATGCCCCTGACTCATCCAGATGGTTGACACTGACAACTTTACAAAGCACTATACATGATTCTAAAGTAAATCCTGAGGGGATTTGACTGACCTTGACAAATACAAAAGTTACATGTTTTGCTACACAGGTCATGCTTAAACTTGCATTTAACCACCCATCAGAAAAGTATAACAATAAGGCATAAAATGTAAAGCTAGATTACAATGCTGAGCTGTAAAAGGCTTAAATCAATAGCTTCCAACATTGCCAGTTTTAATAACCCACTGCAATTATCAAACTTTGGATTATATATAGAACTATTTTCTCTTAGTTCAGTGAGAAGAAATTTGGTTGTACCAATAATGATTTGAAAAATTTTAACATCTATACCCTGTGCTCTGAATAACTAAAAAGAAGACAATAATATACATTATATCAAATATTGAAAGGTAGTAGTAACATGTTTTGAAACTGCCACATTGTTATACATTATTATTTATTTTCCAAAATTTTTGTCACTTTTTGTCTTAGTTACTTTTTACACATTGCTGGGACAAATACCCGACACTCAAAATGAAGGAAGGAAAGGTTTCTTTAGCTCACAGTTCGTAGAAGTTTCAGTCCATATTCGCTGGCCCAAGGCTGAGTGGAACAGCGCAGAGAGCATCCAGTTCATGATGGCGGAACAGCAACAAAATGGTGGCAGAGGCAGCCAATCAAACAGAGCAGCAGAGAGCAACAACTCTAGTCTGTCTCTCTGTCTCTCTTTATATTCCTGTTAGGCTCTCTGCCTTAGGATATCCGCCCTACACTACACCCATAGTCCCAGCCCTACTCAGACCAATAATCCCAACAGTACTAAAATACATAATCCCAGTGACTCATGAGTCAAGTCTCAATCTATAGAAGTCCCTGCCCAATGACTACATGAGGCTTTGGGGGGACAACTAGACATAAACTATAACACTTTTAATAAGAAATTGCAATGTGACAGTTTCAAAATACATTAATAGTACATTCCCAATAATTGATATAATGCATATTGTTGTCCTTGATGTAGTTATACAGAGCACAGGGTAACCAATATGATAAATTTTCTCATGGATATTGGTACAATAGATTTCTTCTCTTTGATCTAAACTTAGGGTGAAAAAGCACAGTGACTGGAACCAGAAAAGAGAGGAAATATAGCAGGAGCAAAACTATGCACTTATATGCACAGGATAAATTAGACAATGGACCCAGAAACCTCAAAAGGATTTTGACACTGATGATAGCAATATCTAACACTAAAAGTGTGCATAGAATGCATGTCATTCTGGCCTTTTGGATGAGTGCTGCTTCTAATGTAATTTCAGTTACTGTTATACTCTCTCTCAAGTAAATGGTTGGTCTACAAGAAAATAAAAAATGGTATTAAATGAGAGTAAGAGATTAGGAAAATGCCAAAGGATGGACAGTCTAAAATTTGGTACATGCTTATATTTCTAAATACCTGTGTAAAAATGTGTAACTGCTTTTATCACATTCCATAGAGATTTATTAGGATATCAGTGATTGATGGAAAGTACCAATTCTAAGTTAAGTTTAAGATGTTTGATATACAGAAAGACAGTGAGTGATATTAATGTCAAGCATCCATGTTTTAGAATAATAGTATCATTAAGCTTTTCTTTTGGAGGGATAAGAATGTAAGTTTATAGACCAAAAATTAGAGAAAAAGAAGGGCTACAATGATAGCCAATATTTTTGTCCTTAGCCCTTCAAGTTCAGTGAGGACTCAGGACATAAGAGAACCTGTGCTGTAACATCCTATGACTCAGTTATTTCCTAAATTTTCTGTTCGAGTAGATTAAGAGACCACAGAGGAAAGGAACTGAAGATATGTAGTATGCTTAAGAAGAGTTACATAAAAAGAAAACATTCTCTGAGGCTCTCACAAATAACGAACTGGTCAAGCAATGGCCCCGAATCATTCAGATGGCTGACACAACAGTTGGACAAAGCACTGTACATGGTTCCGAAGTAAATCCTGCAGGGATGTGACTGACCTTGGGAGATATACAAGTTTCATGTTTTGTTATACAGGTCTTGCTTTAACTTGCCCTCAACCATCCAGCAGAAAAATTTAAACATGATGCTTAAAACTTAAGGGTAGTTTAGTATGTTGAGCTGCAAAAGGCTCAAATCAACGGCTTCTAACATTGCCGGTTTTGCCAGTAACCCACTGCAATTATGGAACCTTTGTCTACATATAGAACTACCTTCTCTGAGATCAAAGAGAAGAAATCTATTGTGTATTGATATTTCTTATTAGAAGTAATAAAAAAGAAAAATAAATAAATTTTATGTATAAAAGAAAGAAAAAGAAATAAACACATGAAGCCTTCAGTGAAGTACTTCACTAACATGAAAATTGCATCTCTTTTAATCGGCATTTTATCTTCAACCCTTACATACTATGTAACATTTGATGATGATTATGTGTCTCAGAAAAAATGTTGAAGAAGTTTAGCAGATTAAATTTTGTTTCCAGGCTAATTCTTTTGATATAGATAGATAGATAGATAGATAGATAGATAGATAGATAGATAGATAGATAGGTAGATAGAGACAGACAGAGAGACAGCAGATAGATAAAACATTTCATGTGTTTTTGCTGCTGTGTTGAAATAAAATTTTCCTAATAAATCTATATTTTCCACTTTTTAAGTTTGTATTTGGTTATGAACAATGAATTCCGTATAATTTCTTAGACATGTGAATGATCTACCTGATTGTACACCAGTGCATCCTAACTTGATTAGAGAAAAAAGCCAACAGACACATTGGCTGGATTCATTGTACTTGTATCGCAGAGATTTCAAGTGCAGTCATGTGGCCCCTGCTGTGCGCGCTGACAATCTCAGTCACCTATTGGCCAACTTCTCCTCTCTCCAAACACGTCCTATGAACTTGTGAATTCAACAGTTGGGGGCAAGCAGAGGTAACCCCTGAGACCATACCCGGGCACATGTCCATCACTTACTGTACACAGACATGGCATAAACTCCGTATCCCCTAACTATTCTTCCATACTGTTTAGCAGAGTATTATACTGGGTGACACTAGCCCTTAACTCCTCCATGAATTGAAACTAGGAGATTCAAGATTTAGGATAGAAAAAGAGATAGTTTTTTATTGAATTTTATTTTCCTTTAAATTATGAATATAGGTAAGAGGCAAATTAAGTTATTCACAACTGACATGCTTAGAAAGCACAAATTTATTTCATTACATGTTACAGTTTACATTGTAGTTGTTATATATCAAGAAGTGGCCTCTACATTAAGTTTAACATTTGACAGAGTGACAAATGTACTGCTTGCACTTATTTAAATTATTAATGAATATGCTAATCTGTTTTATGCTTAAAATATGTGTTCAAATGTATTAGTGTTGGCCAGAGAGCTCAGCAGATTAAAGGCCTGCTTAGACAGGCACAGTGACTGAGATTCAATCCTCTGAATGCCATACCAGCCCCACACTCATGGAGTGCTGAGACAGCAATCGAGACTGGTGCGGAGGAGCACCTGTAATCCCAGCTTGGGAGGCTGCAAATAGGAGGATCAGTATGAGTCTGATCTGTGCAGTAAGACCTTGTAGACTATGCTAAATACACTAGAAAAAAGAAACCTGATTCATATGACTACTTTCAGTTAAAATCTTGGACTAACTATGTTAAAGGTTGATGGGACTCCTAAGTGTACTAAAGACCATGGAATTAAAAGATTAACACTCCTACCCTAGAAGAATCCAATAAACAACGGTATTTATAGCTAAGGTCTTTATACATAATGTGAAGTCTTGTTTGACCCTTTCAGGGATATCACTAAAACATTTTTTCCTAATTACAAGGTGCGTTTATCATGTTAAAATGACCAATAGGAGCAAAAAAGAGTTGGGATTGGAGGAGAGAGATAGAGGAAGGAATCAGGGAGGAAGGGAAAGAGGAAAAGAGGGAGAAAGAAACAAAATTAAGGAGGAAGAGGAGAAACAGAGATACTAAGGAACTTGAGTGTAGGGATTACTAAACCTGAGTGCTGTATACACTCCAGCAGTAGACTGAAGACCAGCAAGGAGTTGTAGTCTTGAATTTGAAGGAAATTCTGGGAAGAACAGTTTTCTCCTGGGAAAGGTATGATTTTCATCTCTGAATGCCTTCAGTTGGTTGAATGGTATCCCCTGATATTGTATAGTTTGAAATATTTTAATCACAGGCTATTAATTATTTATGTATTATTTTTGATGAATTGGTTGTTACAAGGTCGCACAATACAGCTTGGGCTCATAGGGACCCTCCTGTTTTCAGCCTCCTCAGTGCTGGGATTACAGGCATGTGCCACTACACCCAGACAGGCCTATTGATAAACATTAATCATGTCTAAAAATCTCCAGAGAAGTACCTAGGTGGGGTTTTGTCAAAGCAACTGCACAGTGTAAATTGTTCTCTGGTACACAGACTTTCTCACTGCCTGTCTTCTACCTTTAGCTGCACACAGTCTAGTGGTAACCGCAATGTGACAAGAGCAGTTCTTTATAGGTATGGTAGAGCATGTCACATCACTGATCCAAACCATGCCATAGTTGCCTATTTGACTAAGGATAAAAAATAAAATGTCCTTAAATTAGATACAAGTGTCTTTCTGAGATTAAGTGTTTACATATGTTCTAGTCTTATATTCTCTTTTGTGTCTCACTGGCTTCAAACCCACAGGGTCTGAGGAGGAAGGTCAACTACTCCATGTTTCTGAAACAGCCAGTTCATATCCCCTAGAAGAGAATTTGCAGTGTTCATTTGTCTGCCAGGAAACTGTTGTCTTTCAGGTCCCCAAAACTTGGTTATATGGCTGGCGCTCCAGCTGTTTTTTTTTTTTTTTTTTTTTCTTTCTGATCTATCTTATAGAGAGAACCACTGTTTCACTGTTTCACAGACCCCCAACAGGGTATTAAATCAGGTTCAGATTTGTGACTCAGAAGAAGCACAGAGCAGGCAGAGGCAGATCAAGGAAACATGAAATAAGCCAAGCATGTTTCTTACAGGTGCCCAGAGAAAGGATGTTTCATAGGACTAACATGAACAGAAAAGCTGTGGATTACAAGAAGCACCCACAACCTGTTGGGGAGCAAAAGGGAGCGGGGAACATCAGAAGGCACTGTTCTAAACCCTTTCCTGTAGCTTAAGAGAATGCTGAGGGAGGTGTTCCAGAATTCATGCCACACTGATTGGTGAGTGAGCTGTAAGCCGCCTTCAGTTCTGTGGAGGCACGCTGAGACTCAGCGGGGATATTGCACCACAGTTGTCCGTACCATTTCTGGTGTGGTTAGCAGTTGGTGTGAGTGACATGGGTTGTACGACAACAAGGAGCTGGTCACACCCACGCTATAAGGCACTTATACAGATTGACCATACTGAAGACTTAGACGAAGGCAGGAAACTGGACATTGTGCCTAGGGTCACTATGCAATGTTTCCATGATGAATAACTTGGACCTCTATTCAAATGTTTATTAAAGTATAACATAATTATGCATATTCACGATGGCACTTACCACCTCCATCATACTCAGATTAGTGGTATCTTAGTGGGTCTTCCATTGATATAATGCAAGTTCTAGAGGTAGAGAGAATGTAGTTGTTCTCACCTCTTACAACCTTAAAAAAATTCCAGTAAAATATTTCCACTACTTAGGATGATACAGGGAAGGTTTTAAAAATATTTGTTTTTCTAATTAGAACCAATAAATTTGATTTATTTTCTATGAAATTATTTAGAACGTCTCAGATTTAACAAATTAATCATTAGCATTGCTTGAAAGATTAAAAAAGTGAAGAAAGCTTAGCTGGATTAAGTCTTAATTAAGTCTTAAACTGTCAAAATATTATATGTATTCCTTATAGTAGTACAAGGCTGCCTTTCATAGTTATAGTCAAGATTTTATTTTTTTAAGAATTATTTATTTATTTATTTCTTGTTGCAGAATCTTTGTTTATTCACTCATTTTTTTTTAAATGGCCGGCTCAGCCTGCCCCGAGGGCAGGGCTGGCGCAGCATGTGATGCCAGGGATCGAACCGTGGACCCTGCAGCCACCAAAGCTTTCCCAAGCAGGCGCTTTAGATCACTGAACCATCCCGCTGGGCCCCTATAGTCAAGATTTTAACGTTGCTATTTGGAAATGTGATGAGTTTCAGTTAGCTGGAGTGAAAATTATGGAACAGTAATCAAATAAGAATTGAAAGAAGTATGTGTCGCTGGGCGTGGTGGCGCATGCCTGTACTCCCAGCATTCCGGAGGCTGACGCAGGAGGATCACTGTGAGTTCACTGTGAGACCAGCCTGGGCTACAAAAGTGAGCTCAATGCCAGCCTCAACTGCATAACGAGACCCTGTCTCAAAAAGACAAAAAAAAAAAAAAAAGAAGCATGCTCTGCCACACTCAACTCCATTTCTACCTACTTAGAATTTCTAGCGTGTTTCATTTGCAAGAAATCAGGTTTATTTAGATACATAGACAGCAAACTCTAGTTTTTCATTCACAGCAACACCTCATGAGTGCTTCTACTTGCAAAAAATACAGGTTACAAGTGAAAACATCAGGCAAAATCGACCTCCTTTCGCAAATTTCACATCCAGTGATAAAACATGACCATGACTGTTTTCTGCCCCTGCCCCCTTACACATCCAATGTTACAATCTGTACCTAATTGTCCCCCCCAAAGCCTCATGAAATCATGTAGTGGGGACTTCTTGAGTTTGAGACTGACTCACGATCCACTGAGATTCTGTGTTTTAGTACTGCTGGGATTATGGATGTGTGTACCTTCCCCAGCCTGGGTTGATAGCCTGAGGGTATTATAAGAGAGACAGAGAAACAGACTATCTCTGTTACTCTCTGTTGCAATTGTTGCTGTTCTGCCACCATGAACTGCTGGCCTCTGCCACATGCCTCTCTGCCTTGGATCCTGCAGAGCATGGACTGAAACCTGAAGTAACTGTGAGCTGAATAAACCTTTCCTTCCTTCATTTTGGTCATTGAATATTTATCCCATCAATGAGATAAGAGTAATAGAGACATCCACAAATACAATCATGTACCCCAAAATGTTAAAGCCTATTAGGTTCCTAACTGAGGAGAGCTGTTTTCTTATTTTTTTTTTTAATTTTGTTCCTTCTATTTCATCTTATTTTCACCTTAGCTACAAAGGCTGAGTGTATTTCCTTTTCTAGAAAGAAACAGTTGTATTGATTCAATCAGCAGTATCATTTCATCCAGATACAAAGGTTTGAGAGATAATTTTGGCAAAAAATGGCATTGACTTAAATGCTATACTGAACAAATTTTAACTGCTAGAGAACACTGCATTATTTAGATGTATTTCAGCCTCTCTTAGGACAACTAAAAAGTATTTTAAAGATGTGGAGGCTATTGAATCTAAGCCTCCTAAAGCTCATCTCACCAATCTAGCTCTGAGTTCCATGCACTGTAATTTAGCATTTTTTTTTTCTTGCTGGGTGGTCAAGGGCAAGTTGAAGCAAGACCTCTATAACAAAATATTCATTTTTTTTTATATCTTCCAGGGTCAAATCCCCTCAGGATTAAATTTGGGACCATAGGAAGTACTTTGCAGAACTGTTGTTAATGTCAGCCTTTGGAACGAGTCACGGCCATTGCTTGGCCATTTTGCTTTGTGTGAAAGCCTGAGAGAATGTTTTTCTCTGGGTGACTCTCCTTAGACGCACCACAGTTCATTCATCCCTTTCCTCTGAGGACCCATAATCTCCTTGACCAGGAAATTTGGGACATCTCTGAGTTATAGGATATTACAGCACAGGTTCTCTTCTATCCTGGGTCTTTATTGACCTT
>PVJA010027327.1:0-14774 GCA_004027025.1 Myocastor coypus
AAAAAAAAAAAAAAAAAAAAAAAGAAGAAAAAGAAAAAAAGAAAAAGAAAGAAAGAAAGGAAGGAAGGAAGGAAGGAAGAAGGAAGGAAGGAAGGAAGAAGGAAGGAAGGAAGGAAAAAGGGCAAAATGAGGCACAAATGATGGAATCTATGTGTTTGGAATGAGGGGGAGTATTGTGAGGAGGTTAATGGTAGTATGTCACTTATTATCATTTTTTCCATTTAAACATCCACAGTATTTTTCATTTGCACCTTGTGAAAAGATGGCCTGGACATGCAGTTCAGTGGTAGAATTTCCAGTTAGCATGCCTGAAGCCCGGGATTCTTTTGTTTGTTTGTTTGTTTGGTTTTTTTTTTGTTGTTGTTGTTGTTGTTGTTGTTGTTTTTTGAGGCAGGGTCTCACTATGCAGTTGAGGCTGACCTTGAGCTCACTTTTGTAGCCCAGGCTGGTCTCGAACTTGCACCAATCCCCCTGCCTCAGCCTCCCAAGTGCTGGGATTACAGGCGTGCGCCACCACGCCCGGCCCTGGATTCTGAGTAGGATCCTCAGCACCATAATTTCATTGTGTTTTTTTTTTTTGTTGTTTTTGTTTTGCATAGTGAGATAGGGACTTGCTATGCAGCTCAGGCTGGCCTTGATCTCACTTTGTAGCCCAGGCTGGTCTCAAACTTGCAACAATCCTTCTGCCTCAGCCTCTTGACTGCTAGGATGACAGGCACATCACACCCAGCTACACCATGTTTTTTGTTTGTTTGTTTGTTTGTGGTATCGGGGACTGAACTCAGGACTTTGCACTTGCCAGGCAAGCACTTATTCTACTGAGCTATCTCCCCAGCCCTTACAACTGGTTTTAAACACTTAATTGTAATAATGCATATTTTAAGCCCAGGATACCCCAAATTATTTTCAACATGTAAACAGTCCAGAAAACACTGTGATATTTAGCATACCCTTGTAAATACTGTTTTCCAAGTCCAATTCAGACATTGTTTCCATTGGAAATATTTGGGGGTTTGGGGGGATTGTTTATTTGTTTGTTTTATGTCTTTTTGAGACAGGGTCTTGAAACAGTTCACGCTGGCCTTGAACTCAGTTTTGTAGTCCAGGCTGGTCTCAAACTCACACTGATCCTCCTGCCTCAGACTCCCAAGCCCTAGGATTACAAACGTGTGCCACCATGCCTGGCTAGTTTTATTTTTTATTTTTTATTTTTTGATGTATTTGGTACAGGGTCTCGCTGTGCAGCTCAGACTCGATGTGATCCTCTTTTTTTCAGCCTCCCCAGTGCTGGGATTACAGGCTTGCACCACCAGGCCCACCCCCTATCACCAGAAGTGGGATGGCACTGCAGGGGATACCAGGAAATCAAACCCCAGGTCCCTGCGTGTGCTTAAGCAAGTGCTTAGTCCGCTGAGCTATCTCACCGGCTCTGGAAATGTTTAGATTTTATGAAAATTATACGAAGTCAGGGGAGGTGACACAAGCCTGTGATACCAGTGCTCTGGAGTCTGAGGCAGGATCACTGTGAGTTTGAGTCCAGCACTACGTAGCAAGACCCTGTCTCAGAAAAAAAAAAAAAAAATAGAGACACATTTTACCCAGTCCAGGTACATATTTATAACTGTTATTCTTTCTCAAGGACTTACTTTTTTTTTTTTTTTTTTTTTTTTTTCCGGGACCAGGAAGGACTCACATTTTGAACTATCAGCTTCCTTCCAAAACTAAGTAGACAGATGTCCTAGTAGTATACTACGTTCTGAGCACCTCTCAACAGCGGCCTAAATTGGAGACTTTTCCTTTCTGGATGTCAGCGTCACCCAGTGGAAAAAGGGGTGGGGAGTCTCTGAGGTCAGGTGCGAAGCTGTCTAAACTCAGCCCAGCAACAAGCCGGGCGTGGTGGCGCACCCCTGTAATCCCAGCACTTGGGAAGCTGAGGCTGGAGGATCAGTGGGAGTTCGAGACCAGCCTGGGCTACAAAAGTGAGCTCAAGGCCAGCCTGAACTGCACAGCGAGACCCTGTCTCAAAAAGATTAAATAAATAAACAAACCCAGCCCAGGAAACCGTCCAGAGGGCCTGGTGGGGTGGGCCTGGGGCCCAGGCGTCAGATCCCAGCCATGTGCCCATTTTGCCCGCTGTCCTCAGACCAAGGAGTTCATCTTCTCGGAGCTGCTGGCTAACCTGTACTCGTGCGGGGATCAGAACACGCTGATGGAGGAGTCTGCAGAGCAGGCGCAGCGGCGCGACGAGATGCTGCGCATGTACCACGCGCTGAAAGAGGCTCTCAGCATCATCGGCGACATCAACACGACCACCGTCAGCACGCCCATGCCCCCGCCCGTGGACGACTCCTGGCTGCAGGTGCAGAGCGTACCGGCCGGACGCAGGTACCAGGGCCGGTCCCCACGGCCCCAAAGCCCCCCGGCCCGGGGCCCGCGGGAGGAGGGCCGGGACCGGGCAGTGGCGCGCCCGCGTCACCGGGGTGGCTCCCACCTGGAGCGAGGGGCGGAGCTTAGAATGGGCGGGGCTTGTCGCGGGGCGGGGCTTGCCGTGGAGCGCTGGCTGTGGGGCGCAAGTGGCACATTGGGGGCGGGCTTGGGCTCGGTGTACACCTAGTAGTGGGTGGGGCGGGGCTTGCGTGCATGGGCGGGGCCTGCACTGGGCTGGGGCGGGGCCTCGCGCCAGGGCGGAGCCGCTCATCTCCGCGTTCTCGGCTTTCTGTCGCCCGCAGATCGCCCACATCCAGCCCCACGCCGCAGCGCCGAGCCCCCGCCGTGCCCCCAGCCCGGCCAGGGTCGCGGGGCCCTGCTCCTGGGCCTCCGCCTGCTGGATCCGCCCTGGGGGGGGCGCCCCCCGTGCCCTCCAGGCCGGGGGCTTCCCCTGACCCCTTTGGCCCTCCTCCCCAGGTGCCCTCGCGCCCCAACCGCGCCCCGCCTGGGGTCCCCAGGTGAGTAGGGCTGGAGAGGCCTCCATGAAGGCGTGGTCGGGAGGGAGGTGGAGTCGGATCTAGAGACCAGGCCGGGTGGGCAGAGCCGGACCTCTCCGCCCCAGCGCCCCGAACTGGAACTGGACGGAGGGCCCGCGGAGCCTGCCCCAGGGGGCGCTGAGTCCCGCTGAGTCCTAGAGGCAGTCGTTTCTGGGCAGGAGACTGTGGGCTTGTCCCACCTGCCCCTTTCTTTTCAGCTCTTGCATGGCGCTTCTCTCTTTTTTCACTTCTGGTCTCCCACACGTTGCGTTTCTCCTTTCGCCTTCTTTCTCCTCTCATTCCGTCAACTCCTTTCCCCAGCCCCTGGCAACCTACCTCAGGTCTAGGGGTCTGAGGCCAGATCCTTTCTGGACGTGTGGATTTCATTCAGTTACATCCAGAGGCTGCCTGAAGCCCCACTCCCAGGCCCAATCTCTTTCGAGCTGACCGCGTGGGGTCCAGCCTCTGATCTATAAAAACGGAGGCCAAGCTGTGACTGTGACCACTGCAAATTGTATGTGAGCTGTGTGAGGTGCGTGTGGGCGTGCACACAGGTGTGTGTGAGCATGGCACCCAGGCATGGGATAAGACAGGGAGTGGCTGGAGAAGAACCTAGGAGGCATGGGCATCCTGGCGGCTTTTCCTTCCCTTGCCTCTGGCCCAGCCTGGCCTCGCCCAATGTGGTGGGGTGGGGCTGGACAGGAGTAAGTGAAGACTGTCTCATTCCCAGAGATCTCTAGAGACAAGGGCTATTAATTCTCTTAGCAACACACACACACAGCTGAGAGCTAACCAGGGCCTCCATCACACAAGGCGCTAAACACCCTATTACTGAGCTGGGTCCCAGCCCTGGCCTTGCCCTCTTGAACCATGCCTTTCAAGAAAGTTCCTGTATCAGATTCAAGTCTCCTCAGCTTACACAGCCTCTGATCCCTGAGGTAAAGCACATCAGACCAAGAGTGTTACCTATGTTTCCAGGTGGCTGGAGGGTACAGGCCGTGTCACTGAGACTTGCCCTATAAGGACCTGATAGGCAGCATGGCAATGGTCAGAGATACTAGACAGAGTCCAAAGATGCTGATTCATCCTGGCCCTTCAAGCTACCCATTTTCCTTCCCAGCGCTTCAGTTTCCCTTCTACCTGCCAAATGATAATCTTCTGCTTTTTTCCCATGGTTGGTGTGAGGACTAAGGGACACAGTGGTTCTATTGTCTATATGAGCACTTTGCTAACTGCCAACGTACGTTCAGATGCTTCCAGGTGTGTGCTGAGTTGTGACACAGGAAACTACGATTTAGCGCTTGCTCTGACTTTGGTCTAACACAGGGAAACATCTGCAAAATGGAGTTCAGGTCCTGCAGGGAGAGGCAAGCAGCCCAGAAGTGAAACAGTTCTTCGAGGCAGCCTGACCTCAGTGGGATCCAGGGTGTGATGGAAAGAAGGAGACTCAGGCGGTGCGGAATGGGGCAGGCATTCTGTAGGGAGCAGCAGTCAGGGCAGAGGTCAGTGCAGGATGTTCGGGAGAGCAGCTAACCAGGCAGAGAGTATGGGTAGGTCAGGAAGACCCCTGTGTGTGGCTGGGCAGGTCAGAGAACCTTCAGAATCCTTACAAGAAGTTGACTTGTTGGGACTCAAGGCTACCAGCAGTAGGGAACCATGAATAGCTCTGGCAGAGAACTGACAACCAAACCCTAGAAAGTGACCCCAGTCCCATTGGGAGCAGTGTGGTGGCCCCTGAGTACACCAGGCACAGTGTGCACGGAGCTGGTGCAAATGCCTTCTGTGTATGGGCCAGCTTCCATGTTGTGACAGCCCACGCGTGTGCTTCCGTGTGCCAAGTGGCTGCATGCCCCCGGATCCGTGCTGCACGTGCCAGCCAGTGAGGGTGCTGGGCACAGGGCGGTGGGCGTGGGAGGTGTGTGTTGTTTATGGGCATGTGTGTTAGCGTGTGCATGCAGGGCCACGGGGCCTCACTACATATGTGTGCACGCCTGGGCGTGTGCGTGCGTCCCCTGCCCCAGGCCTGCCTCACTTGTGTGCATGTGAACTGCCCTGTTGATTTCATGCTGTCTTTCAGAATCACTATCAGTGACCCCTGAGGAGTGTCAGCCACGGTAGGTACATGCTCTCGGCCTGCCGCATGAATTGTGTGTCTGCCCCACTGCACCAGCTCCACCTTGGGGGCACACCTGGGGGCCGAAAGGCCAGGCTCCCCCTCTCCCTTCTGCAACTCCATATGCCCTCTTCCTTTCTGTCCCCTGCCAGCTGGCTCTGTCACCTCCTTCTCAGCGAGACTCGGGACTCAGTGCCACTGCCCATGGTCTCCATGGCTGAGCCAAGGGCTCTTGGGACAGGCTCCCTGCCCAAACCGGCAGACAGGGTACTCTCTGGAGCCGCCAGAAAGGCCAGAGAGCTCATGGCTTGTGCAGTAAGGACTGAGAGTTTGGAGGGGTGCATGTGTGGCTTGGCTCTGTGGTAACTAGAGGCCCAGAACCTCTGGGATGCCACACCCTGTCCCCAGTCTGAACTCAGCTGCTGAAACTTGGAGCTCCAAGTCAATCACCGGCAGGGGTGACAGGCAGTGATTGAGTGGAGGCTCTGGTCACTTGATGACTTCTGGAAGCCTAAGAATCCTGTACACAGGGCCAGGGACATAGCTCGGTAGAATAAGCACTTGCCTGGCAAGCTACAGGGTTCTGAATTCAATCCCAGGTACTGCAGAAAAAAAGAATCCCGTACACATTGTCAACCTATAAGACACCCCACAGTACCCATAGCAGGAATGGATGGCCCCTTCCCCAACCCCTCGGTGTTCTCACACCTGTGACTAAAGGCTGCGTCCTCAGTGCCAGGTGAAGCACCAAAGCTATATATACCATGCACTCCTGAACTTGTCCTGTTGTTCCTAGGGCTGAATGTGCTTTTAAGCCAAGATTCCGAAATGGGTTGCTGACCTGGGTTGAGCCTGTCAGCTTCCAGAGTGCCACCCAGCCAGGGCACAGAATCTGCCCAGGGACCCCATGTGACACTCCTCCCTGGCCACTGACTCGCGCTCTTCTGCTTTTCCCCAGCAGGAAGGGCCCAGCCTCACCTACGCGACCTGCAGCCCCCCGGCCAGCTGAGGCACCCCTCTTAGACTTATAATCAACTGCTGCCCTTCCAGGGTCCCCTCTGCCGACCCCTGGGCTAGCCCCGCCAAGGGGCCTCTGGCACTCTCCAGCCACCCCTTTTAGAGTCACCCTCCATGCTCCAGCCTCTTCTTCCTCCAGCCTGGCAGCTGTTCTATGGGGCTCCTTAAGACTAGGAGTGGCCCTGGCCCAATGGGATGGAAGACAGGGTGACCAGAAGAGAGGGAGCTGGGTCTGGATCTGGGTGCATTGCCTGGTGATGTGTGAGGCTGCGTGTGTGGCACAGGAGGGATGCCCCGGCCTCTGCCCAGATAACTGGGGAGCTCCGGCCCAGCGCCTCCAGCCCCCCATCCTCCTCCCCTTTCCCATCTGCTCCTCCACCTCTTTTTCTAGAAGCCTCGAGCCCATGCCACACTGCCTCGTCCCCTCTCGCTGCTGCTGGGGCGTGGCTGCTCTGGCCTTACCAGGTTTCTCCTTCCTTTTCTCTTCCGGTTTCCTCTCTTGGCTTTCTCTCCAACTGCCAGCCGATCGGGTCAGGCAAGTCCGTCCCGTCCTGAGAGTCCCAGGCCCCCCTTCGACCTCTAACAGATCTCTCCTATTCCTCGGAAACCTCCCCAAAGCCTGCCTGGACGGCTGTTCTGTGACTTGACAGTGGCTCCCTGGCCCCAAAGCACCCCCTTCATCTGTGACTTTGTTGTAGTGGTGAGCTGACACATCCAGGCGTGACATTGGTGAACTCTTGTGCCCCTATGTGGTATTGCTCCCGCCCTTACCTATAAATATCTATAAATACTCATATATATATATATATATATATATATATATATATATATACACATATATACATATATATGGCCAACACAGCCTCGCCTCTAGTGTTGGGAATCGATCACCATGCTGTCCTTGTGGAGTCTTGTGACCAAACTACAAGAGAACACTGTCACTGACAACCCCCTACCAGTGTGCCACCTGCAGTGAGCGCCCTGTCCCGCTTGGCCTGTGGACAGCCAGCCCCCTGGTCATCCTTCTTGTGTCCCCCCACCCGAAGCATGGGGGCGCTGCTTTGGCAGCTGCGTGGTTCTCCGGCCACCACCAGTCTTGCTGTCTCTTGGCTGAGAATAAAACCTGTACCTGGACCATGGGGAACCTGTGTCTTCGGCTGGCTCCTATTGACTGCACAGCACAAGGCTGGGAGCTGGAAGGAGGGTGGCTCTTGACAGAGCCCCTAAGAAAGCACCTCCGCAGGCTGTGAACTCCTATCTGGCCACTAGGGGGCCAGATCTCAAAGTCAGCCTGGAGGATGCTGGGCTAGGGGTGGCACGAGGAGGGCCGGACGGGAGAAGCTGGCTGCCAGGAGTGAGCAGGCCAGGGCAGCAGGGCCAATCGGGCTCGAGCCTGGCGCACTGGACGGCTTGGCCCTTGTGGCCCCAGTCGTGGTCTCACCATCATCAAGGATGCCCAGAAGAAGCAGCACAGCCCTGCTGGACAGGCAGACGTTCACGCTTCTCCCGGCCCTGAGGCCCGCCCTCTGCCGGCAAGATCCACCTCCTGCTCTGTGCCAACCTACGGGCGACCCCAGGGACCCCAGGCAAGGAGCACACGAGGCCAGGCCTTATGACTAAATCCGTTTATTCCAAAGGAAAAGTAAAATAAACAGGAGCCGCATCACCAGGGCACCACAACCCCGTCCCCGTCTCCTTCCTCTGTTCTCTGTTACCAATAAATAAGTTTCCCAGCCCCAAATAATTAAAGAGAACCTCCCTTCTGATCACTCGCTCCAGCCTCTGCTATGATACAGGGGGCGGCCCTTCCCCAGAATATACAAAATGTTACACAGGTACAGTATATACATGGGTACGGGAACCCCGCCCAGCAGCCTCTGCCCTCTGCACCCCAACAGTCACAAGGCCTTCGAGAATGCAGCCCTATTATCCTACTCCAAAGTGCCTTAGAGGTGGGAGCCCCTGATGAACTGTTTCACCGATGCCTGACCGGCCCACAAGCAGCCCAGCTGGCCTGCTCCAGAGTGCAGAGCTGGGGCGGGGGCAGGCACTGCCTGCCACGTGCCAGGCCCGGGGCTTCATCCACACAACAGAAAGGAGCGCAGCTGAACCCTCCCCTGCCCACGTGGGGCCCAACCTGTACAAAAGGCTGGCAGATGCTGCCCACTGTCCTGCCTCAAAGTGCCTCAGCAAGAGAATGGGGATCTCCCGGGAGTCCCCTGCCCTCCAGAAAGCCGCCCCTAAGTGTGAGCCAAACAAGTCCATAGAGTAAGGCCCAAACCTGGCCGGCACACAAAGGCTCGGCACCTGTCTGTGTCCCCAATTAGACAGAGGGTTTTTGTTTTTTTTTTTTTTTTTCTCTTTTTACTTTTTTTCAATTTTTTTCTTTTTCAATATTTATTTTGAAAAATTTTTCTTTTTTAAATTTTTTAAATTTTTTTTAGTTTCTCTTCCTACTTTCAAGATAAAGGCAGAGTTGGGGGACAGCCCTGCCTTGCCTGCAGGTCTGGGGCTCAGTCTCTTTAGATCACCATGATCTTCACCTCATCGTTCTTGTCTGCCCGGTAGAAGAAGGGGATGCAGGGGCTGCTGCCCAGGCCTGGGCGCTCTTCGGGGTTCTGGATCTCCCGAAGCAGCTGCATGATCTGCCTCGCCGTGGGGTTCTCGGGGGCAGAGTCCGGCCCTGCCGCCCCCTGAGCAGGCCCAGTGCCATCGGCAAGGCTCACCTCTCGGAGGTCTTTGGAGAGAGCAGAGGGGTCAGTGCTGTGCTGCCCTCCCTGCCCTGCCCTGCCCTGCCCTGCCCTTCACCTGGCCCCAGGGCTCTGCTCACCGCCCTGCTCGGCCATGGCAGCACCGAGGTCTTGGGCATCCTTGGGCTCCGCAGGGGGCTCCTCAGCAGGGCTGCGGGCAGCTGCCAGGAACCTGCCATGCCACTCATTGCGCTCACCCACCAGCCTCAGCACCAGCTCCTGCAGCTCCAGCAGCTTCACCTGGAGGGAGAAGCGCTCAGTGCCCACCCAGCTGCACACCGGCCTGGTCGGCAGGCCACCACATGGCGCCGGGGCCCCACCTTCATCTCTTCCTTGTCCTGGGCCAGCCGGCTGATGTACTCCTCCTTCTCCCGGTGCCGCTCCTTCAGCACTGCCCTCTGATTTTGGTAGAGGGCAATGTACTCCCCTGCAAGGAAGGGCACAAATGCCAGGGCTCCCAAGCTGCGCCTGCACCCCGCTGCCACGCGCTGCTGCGTGGGGCCTGCCCACTCACCAATGGTGTCTGTCTCCCCAGAGAGCTGGATGCAGCGATGTTCCAGCTCGTCCACCCGCTCCTTGAGCTCTGCCTTCTCCTGCATGACCTCCAGGAAGCGGCTCTGGAGCCAGGACAGCAGGGTCAGATTCGTGGCCACCGGCCTAGCCGCCCTTCCCAGCCTATCCCATCGGATAAGACTTACCTGCAGCTTCTCCATGGCCATCTGTAGGGCCTGATGGCTCTCTGCAGACACACCGTCACCTCCACTCCCGGCGGCTGGGGCCACCTCCTTAGACTCACCCTGAGATGCGACTGCCAGATGGGTGAGGTGCCGGCACTGCGCTCTCTGCTCCCTCAGCTGCCCGAGCATCCGCACCTGCTCTTCACGGGCACTGGCGAGAGCTGCATTACAAAATGCCACCTGTAGGAAGAGGGGTGGCTGTACTGAAGGAATGGTCAGGGCCTCTGGGGGCATCAGTCCTTCCTGGGGGGGGGGCATCTGGCCACTGGCTCCTGGGGAACTTGCGCAGGGGATGAAAAGATCAAATTGGGGTGTCCAAAGAGACTACGGGAAGGCAAAGTAGGTGGGACAAGGAAGAGACAGTCACCCTGACTCACCATGGCCTCTCGGCTGTCTAAGTCCTCTGGGATGGTCACATCAGGCAAAGGAGCCTCCTCCTGGTCCACCTCAGCACCTGTGGGAGCAGCCAGCGGGTCCTAGCTCACCTCTGCTGCCTCACCCCGTGGGGTTCCCCTGGGCCACTCACGTCTGCCCATCCCTTCTCTCTTTTTTCTTTCTTTTTTTAATGGCTGGCTCAGCCTGCCCTGGGAGTGGGCCTGACGCAGCATGTGGTGTGCCAGGGATCAAATAGCGTCCCTGAGGTTGCCTAAGCTTTCCCAAGCAGGCACTTTGGACTGCTGAGCCATCTCTCCAGCCCCTCCCTTCTCTTTTAATCATGAGTCCTCCTGGGTCTCCCATCCCACAGCCTCACCCACCTCCCTGGGGCAAGGTCAGGAGGCTGAGCTGGGCCTGCAGCTGCTGGTTCTGCTGGGTGGTAGCCTCCAGGCGCTCCTGCGGTCAGCAAGAGAGGAAGTGGAAGCCGCGGCAACAGGTCCTGGTCTTCCGTGCCACACACACACAACCCACCTCCCCACCCGCCCCCAGCCCCGCCTCCGCAGCTCCTGGCCTCACCTGAGTCTCCCGCAGCTCCTGGCGGGCCCTGTCCTCGGCCGTCTTGCCCTGCATGTGCTCATGCTGCAGCTGGTCCAGGAGCTGAGTGTGCACCAGGAATTGCCTGTGTAGCGCCTCCTTCTCAGAAGCCACCTGCTGCCAGGCAGCTGCATACTGCTGCAGCTGGGACAGGAGCTGCTCTCGCTGCTGCTGCAGACTCTGCAACTCCTGGTTCTTGAGGTCCATCTGCAGAAGGCCATGGGCGTGAGGCAAGGGACGTCCTGCCCCCCAGTTCTGACCCATGCGGAGTGGAGGCGGCCAGAGCCCAGGCCTCTTATACCCAGCCTCACTCCTCAGAATGGCCCTTCCCAGCAATGGAACACATATACGTTGTTTCTTTTTTTTTCTTCTTCTTCTTGTTTTCTTCTTTTCCAGGCAAGGTTTCACCATGTAGTCCAGGCTGGATATGAACTCTTTGTAGCCAGCTGGCCTCAAACTCTGACACCCCTCCTGCCTCAGCCTCCCAAGTGCTGGGATTATAAGCATGTAGCACCACACCCAGCTGCACCACTTGGCCTTTAGGGCCCAGATGTGCATCAGAGGGAGCTAACCCACACATGCTAAACACTCCGCTGGTATCCTTACTCCATATGCTTTGTTTCATTGAATCCCCCAAGTCTCTGAGGAAACAGCTAATCTCCTTTGCAAGCCAAGGACACTGAGGTTAAGTGACAGGAAACACTGAAACTGACAGAATCCAGCCGAGCGCAAAGGGCCCCTCCTGTGGCCAGGGGCTCCAGGCCTCTGGCAGTGAGGACATCCGGACCTGGAGGAGAGCATGCCTTCCCCTCTCTTAGCAGTCTGAGGTAGGTAGCAAGGACGTCCCGGGAGGGAGGGCTCTGCAGGTGCTGGGATCGCCTGTCCCCAGACGGCGGGTGATCTGTGCCGGCCTCCACAGCTCCCTCCCCGGCCCCAGCCCCATGGGGCAGGAGTTACCACGTCTGTGAGCTCCGCCAGCTTCTCCTGCAGCTGCCCCAGCTTCTTGGCCAGCTCCTTCTTAACATGCTGCTCCGACTGCAGTGCACTGGTCACCTCCACGTTCTCGTTGGTCTACGTGAAAACAAGGCATCAGTGCCACTGACACAGAAGACCGGACCCAGACTTGGGTGGCCACAGCACAGCCAAGGACGGCGAATCATCCTCTCTCCCCAGAGCAGGGTTCTAGCTCATGGCGCATCTACCTACGTGATGTGGCCATTTTTACGGGGGAAGCCAAGGCCCAGGGGGGTGGGTTGCTAGGCCCCCAAGGACTTGGCGCACCAGCCTCACGAAGCCGTCCTGCAGCTCGGCCAGCTGCTCCTTCAGCTCTCGGTTCTGCGAGACAGCGCGGCTGATGGTGGTACGGTCACTCTGCATGCTCTCCAGGATCTGCCTGCGCTCTTCTGCCTGCTCACCCCACGCCTCCGCCTCACGCTCCAGCTGCAGCAGCCGCTCCTCCTGCTCCCGATTCAGGCGACTCAGGCTCTCGTTGTCCTGCACCTGGGCTTGGAGCTGTCCTGTCAGGCGCTCCACCTCCCTCTGCAGCTGCTCGGCCTCAGCTTGCAGCCGCTGCTCCTCCTCAGAGGGCCCGGCTGGAGGCTCTGGGACTGGGGGCTCCACTGGGACAGGAAATAGGCAGTCAGGGTCTGGGGACTCTGTCTTCCTGCAACACTCTCCTCAGCTTCAGCTCCCAATTCAAGCTCCCTGCCCCAATCCTGGCTTCCTAAAGACTTCTCATAACCAGATGACAGCCGCTCCAAAGCCACTTCCCAGCGTGGCAGGCAAGGGGACCCGTGCCTCTCTTGCTGACAGAGACACTGAAGCTCTGGGAGATGACAAGAGTTGCGTCCCTACACAGGCCCCCGGCCTCGGCCACAGCACCCTTAAACCTAGCCCACTCCTTGAGGAAATGGAAGCCACAGCCACAGCCTGAGGCCCTCCCTACCTGGGGCGGTGCGGGCGCCCAGATCACTCCCATCCCTGCTTACCCATCTGGCTCCTCAGTTCAGCCACGCGGCTCTCCAGCTCCTGTATCTGATTCACACTGCGCTCCTTCTCCTCCCTCAGTGTATGCACCTGCCCGAGGTACAGGGGATAGGGGCTGGTGACCGCGGGCTTACCTCCCTTCTGGCCCCACTGCCACAAAATCCACACACAGGGCTAGGATGGTGGCACATGCTCTAATCCCAACATTCAGGAGGCTAAGCCAGGAGTATCACCGAATTCAAAGCCAACCTGGGCTACATAGTGATTCGAAGCCAGCCTAAACTACAGTGAGACCATCCCGGCTGAGCAGATGCCCAGCATGGCAACGCAGTGTGAGCCACTGAGGGCCACCACACTTCACCTGCTCTGACATCTGCCGCATCCTCTGCTGCCACATAGAACGCTCTTCCTTCAGATTCTCTGTGTACTGATCTCTTTCCAGCTGCAGCTGTCGCAGTGACTCCGTCAGCTGCGGGAGCACGCAGAAGGGAGGAAGGGTTATCGCCAGTCCCTACCTGCTCCCAGCCGCACGGCCCATCTGCCTCCCACACACCTCCCTCTGCGAAGCCTCACCTGCCCCACATGTGTCTCCAGCTGCGCCCGATCCTCCAGAGCCTGCTGGAATTGCCGGTCACTGTCAGGGGATGCAGACCCGCTTGAGAACTGGACAGAGCAAGACAAAAAGTTTAGAACTAGCCTTGCCAGCAAGAGGAGGAAAACAAATTCCGGGGCAGCCATCAGGCTAAGGCGTGAGGACAGCTAGCTCCAGCCCAGTTCAGGTAGTGAAGTAGCAGAGACCTTGCCTCAAAATGAAAATATAAAAAAGGCCTGAGCATACAGCTCAGTGTAGAGAGCCTGCATGTGATTTCCAGTACTACAGGGTCTCACTGTGTAGCACAGGCTGGCCTTGCTGGGACTGTATGTGCACACCATCATACCTGACTCCTCCGTTAGCAGGTCTGGACAGGACCCTCATTTATCAGTCTCTAGCTATCTCTTCGGGAGTGTACGGCCCATCTTTGGGTCGCAGAGACTGGTAGCTACAGGGCCTCGGGCTGCCCCGGCAGCCTCTCACCTGCTGCACAAGCAGCTCAGACATTTCCAGCTTCTTCTGCAGCTCGTCCACTCCCAGCTGGCTGGCTGCATGCTCTGCTGTGAGGACTCGGAGCCTCTCTTCCAGCTCCGAGTTGTGCTGCTTCAGGTCCTCGTTGCTTTTGCTGCGGCCAAAGGCAGACGCAGCGCAGGAAGGAATAAACCAAGGACAGAACCGCGCGCTTTGACGAGCAGCCTGCTACCCTTGCCACATGACCCAGACCACTGGCATTAATGGGCCTCTAGCAATCAAGAGTTACAAGTGACAGGCCACTAGGAAGCCTGAGTTGTGCAGGAATGCCCTGGGAAGCAGGGGCACAGCCGGCACAAGAAGCTCTGCACACACTCTAAGCTGTGTGCTCCTCCTCGTGCTCATCTGCACCCACCCCCACTCTGCATCTGTGCCAGGGCCCCCGCCAGCCCAGCCTCTGTGCCATTCCTACTTGTTCTTGAATAACTCCAGCCTGAGGGTGTCCCGTTCCTCCGTTAGCTCCTTATTGTACTGCAACACAAGAAGTCAGCTTGATGTTGGCAGCACGAAGAGGGGGCCAGCACACAGACCACAGCCACAGTGACCGTGCCAGGAGCAGTCCTTCCCCTCAACCACACAGGACATCTGTGCCAGGCATTGCCACGCTGGTCTTGTGGCGTGTGTGTTTTCCAGTACTAGGAGTCAAACCCGGAGCCTTAACTCTAAATCCTACTGCCAGCCTTGTTTTGTTTTGTTTTTATAGACAGGGTCTTGCTATGTAATTCAGACTGGCCTCCCTTTGTAGCCAAGACTGGCCTCAAACCTGCACTGATCCTCTTACCTCAGCCTCCTGAGTGACTACATCACAAGTGTGTACCACCAGCCCCTTCTTTAGTTTTTACTTTGTGACAGGGACTCGCTAAAAGTCACTAAGTTACCCAGGCTGGGTTCAATTCTGCAATCCTCTTTGCTCAACCTCCCAGAGTGCGAGGGTCATAAGCATGTGTCAACAGGCCTGGCCTCTGTATGTTCTGATAGGATCTTGCTGTGGGTACACAGGCTGGCCCCAAATGCCTGAGTCAAGCCATCGCCCTGCATCAGCCTCCACAGTAACTGGGACCAGCGGCACAAGCCACCACGCCCTTGTCAAGCAGTTACCGTCATCTCCACTTTGTA
>PVJA010027327.1:14874-28909 GCA_004027025.1 Myocastor coypus
TTTTTTTTTTTTTTTTTTTTTTTTTTTTCAGAACTAGGAATTGAACTCAAGGCCTTGTACTTGCCAGGCAGGCACTTGTGCCCCTGAGCTATCTCCCTAGGCTCTCTCTCCCTGAGTTTATGAATCCTCTCAAACACAGTTCACATCAATCTCTCCCACCCTCCCTCCCTCCCTCCCTCTCTCTCTCTCCCTCCCTCTCGCCAACACAGTAAGCTCCTCTGCACCTTCAGAGCCTGGGCCTCAGTCCATTCTCCTAGCTGTTGGCCAGTTAAGGGCACAGGCAGCAGCCAGTGCTCCAGCTCCACATCAAGAGCTCACCCCACACAGTACCCAAATTGCCCACAGAAACCAACTCGACCCCAGGCTGTTTCTACCGAGTATGTAGCAAGAAAGGCCCATGGTGCATTCCAAGCAGCTAGGCCTCCATCCTGTGGAAGGAAGAGGTCTTCCTGCCCGCTCAGGGATGCTGGGCTGCTGGTGGCTAGAAGGCAAGGGGCTCACCTTTTCCACCTGCTTCTGCTGCGTGGAGACAGCAGACAGCGTCTTCTCCAGCTCTCCCACACGCTGCCTCGAAGACTTCAGGCGCCCGGCAAGATCTTCACACTCTCCTGAGAGGAGGGTCGAGATGAGCCGTGAGGAACCCCGCCACCTGCAAAGCTCAGAGCAGGGTGCCGGGTGAAGGAGGAAGAGGGTTCTGACTGCCCACCTGCTTTCTGCCTGGCTGCCTGCTGAGTGTGGGCCAGGGCCGTGTGCAGTTCTGCCTTTTCAGAAACCAGAATGCCTATGGTCTGAATGTGAACCTTTGGAAGGAAAGACGAATGCACCTAAGAATGCAAAGCAACGCTGTGGGGGCCGTGGGTGACCACACCGCCGCTCACCTGCAGCTGCTCCCGCAGAGCCGCCTGCTCCTTTGCCAACTTCTGCTGAGACTCCTGCTTCTCCTGTAGCAGAAGAGAGGAGTACCTCTTACTGGGGTGGGGGCCTGCAGAGACAGGACGACTAAGAGAACCCCCCCAGAACGTCACCGCTGGCCCAGAACGGGGACTCTGCGGGAATCCAGGCTGGGCTTTGGGAGAGAGGTTTCCCCAGGCTGGGAGAGAGGAGGACAAGCCCGGGCCCCCCTCTGCATCTTCACCCCGTCCCCCATCCCAGCAGCCATGCAATGGGAAGACGCAAAAATCACGTTACTTTTTCCAGCTGTTGCACAGCACCTTGGTTCTGCTGTCTCTGTGGGGAGGGGCAAAGGAAGGTGACTGGGGCTGGCCCTCTTTGCACCACTCCCAGAAAGAGGGGAGACACCCTCGGATCCCACAGGGAAGTGAACGACCACTTCCTCAAGCTCAAGGAAAGAGAAGTGGCTTTTTCTTCCTGCTGTGCCACTGAAGGTCTGAATCTAGGTTCTTTTTAAAGATGAAAATGTAAGCTCTAGAGAGGGAGAACACAGGTGACCCTCACCAGCCTGCGCTCAGGGTGCGCTCACAGAACAGCTGAGCTGCCTGGCGGGCGGGGACATAGCTGAGCAGCAGGAGCGTGAGGATGAGCGCCAACGCCATCCCTGCTCCCTGCACTCTCGAGACAGGGAGCCCTTAAATCTTCGCTCCTTAGGGCCTAAGAGCCCTGGGCTACCCTCTAATTCTACCTCTGCAGTGAACTCAAGCCTAGGGGAAAGGCAGCTCATCCAAAATCCCAGCAAATTAGGGCCTGAGCCAGGGTAGGTAGGACGTGCCACTGGAGGTGACAATCCAGACCAAGTGGGGCAAGGAGTCAAGCAGGGGCATCTGGAGGACAGAAGGAAGCAGAGGGCGGCAGGAGACAGCCAAGCTGCATGCTCTGTGCTCTGGGGTCCCCCCAGCTGAGACTTAGACCCCCCACTACCCGTTCCCTTTGGTAACAGGGGCCCCCAGCCCCTTTCTTCAGAGCCCCAAGGGGAAACTGGAGCCCCATTTGGCAGCGTGGACTTGGGGGAACCCACTGGACTCTTACCAATTCCTCTATCTTGCTACTGAGTTGTTTGTTTGTTAGATAGCTGGAGTCCAGGGCTACTGCTAGCTCTTGGTACCGGCTCTGAGGCGCATGCAGAGAGGAGGAGGTGGAGGAGGTTGGGGGGAGAGGTAGAGAGAGCGCCATTAGGGTCAGGGGGTGTGTGGGCTACCTCAGCTGGCAGTGGAGCACCCAGGCCCCACGGTGGGAGGAGAAAGGGAACTGGCCTGCAGAGTCCCTGGGACACAGTGTAAGGTCACTCACCTCTAGATCCTTCATGTTAGCAGATGTGAGGCCCTCCCCATTGACGTAGGATGTCGCCTGGAAGAGAGGAGAGGCCCTGTCCCCATCTTCTGAACCCTTCCACTCCCTCTCCCGCCCTGCCAAGCTCCTCCCTGCCTAATGCGCCCCTCTTCCACAGCCCTGGTACCACTTCTCACGTCCTCGGCCCCCATCGCCCACCCTGCCAGACCGCAATCATCTTGCACTTTTGGCACCAGGATAAATGATGTTAACAACTGTGGTCCAAAGCCTTCCTCTGTATAGCTTCAAGGGACAAGATTCAGGGAACCGAGGACTCATACAGTGCTACCCAGCACACTGGCTGGTCACAAGCTCTCTTGCTCTTATGAATCACTGCCTCGGTTTCTAAGACACCATCCTTCCTTCCCCCCTTCCAGGTTCTGGACCCCAGTGGGTACCTCAGACAAAAGACCATTGAGCTGCTGGGAAAGTTGTCGCAGGCTCTCCGTGGATGAAAAAGTCCTGGGGATGGAGACCCACGGTCAGGGGCGCAAGCAACGGATGGCGCAGCCTGCCTGACCCTTCAGCCTGGGCGCCACTGCCTGGGCAGGAAACACTCACCTGGGTTCATCCATGACGTGAGGCTCACTGTCAGCATCGCAGCTCTGTTTGGGAAGAGACACAGAGGTGGTGACTCGACTGGTGAGCCAGGAGCGGGAGGAGGCAAGCTCCCCACGACATCACTCCGTCCCCCGGGACCTCCAGGAAAAGCCTCGGCAGGGCCTCCCCAGCCCGGACCCCGAGGAGAACATGTGACAGTAGGGACCAGGCTGCCTGAACAGAGATGAAGCCACAGAGCGTGCAGACCTGGGAAGATGACCAGATGAGACACAGGAAGAAAGCAGACCAAAGGGAAAGGGGACAAACCTGAAGTGACGCCACGCTAGGAAGAGTAGTGCCTGAGGAAGGGACACCGCCAGGTGACACAGTGTCACAAGCAGCAGAAGACGGTGCAGAAGCAGCATGGTCTCTGGGTGCCTGTCACAGAATACAGCTGGCTTTAGGGGCCATGCCAGAGAGAAGAGGCCTAACTGCCAAGGACACAAAGGGGTGGAGCAGGTAGGACAGCGCTACTGCAGTAGAGGGTTGGGCGCACGTGCTGGGAGCCCCCGAGGGGGCTTAAGGCTCACCAGGCTTCAGGCCACACTGCACGTGGCCGAAGCTCAGAGCGGGGGGATACAGCCTCCTTCTGGGATCCCTATGGAGCTTGTCTCCCTGCAGCTCAGCAAAAAGACGGGCCAGCTCTCACCAGGGGCAGGCTCACCAGGGGAAAACGGGCAGGCACTGTTCTTCAGAGAACCAGTCTGTGCCACAGTGACCCTGACTGACCCTGGGCTCCTACTGGCCACAGGCTGGTGGTGATGGGCTCAAATCGTGGCTAATGTAGCTATCTGGCCTCTCCTCTCCACGCTCCCTCTTTCCTCCCTTTTGCCTCATCCCAAAGAACTGCCTGTTTGATTCATAAACAACCTACACACCCATGAATACTATCTGCCCCCTAGGTGGTCATGGGGCCACCTCCCTAGAAAAGCAGCTGGGAACAATCCTAAGACTTGGAACATGAGACTGCATGGCCAGCTCTACCACTCACTCAACTGGATACCCCTGCTTAGCCAGCTGAGCTCCGCTGATCCCCAAGTTGAGACTTCAACCTTAGATAAGAAACCTCAAGCTGGGTGTGGTGGGTACACACCTGTAATCCCCGCACTTGGGAAGACCCTGTCTCAAGAAGACACACACACACACAAAATTAAGGCTCTAATATCCAATGGGCCAGATGGACAGAGAATGGGAATGATGGGACAGCTGACATCTGACAAGGGACAAGCACTAGGGTGCCAAGGCCTACGCAGGGCTGCTGTGTGTGAGAAAGTAGTTGTCCCCTGCTGCCTGCTGTCCAGACCCCTCAGACCTGACTGCTAAAAACCCACGGTGCCTTTCTTCCACAAAGAAATGCTAGAGCTGGGGAAAACAGGATGAGCTATATCCTTCACGGTCACTGTGACCATGGCCCTGGAACCTAGTGTCCCTAGTATGACTATTAGCCCAGGAGACTGGTGCTGCCTTGACAACACCTAACAGGTAAGAGCTGAGGTGCGGCAGCCGACCAGGCACAGGGTGCTAGGGGAGGCTGCAGTGCTAGCCGCGAACACTGCAGGCACTTGGTCCCTCCTGCCCTTGTGTTCCTACTTGATCTCTCAAGATTACACCCAGGAGTACAGGATGGGGGGGGGCATTTTTTCTGAGTATTTCCGAATATACTTAACATGATTATTTTGTGAACAACCAATTCAATTTATAATTTTACAGCATTTTGTTCTTTTGCTATATATTGTGGATAGAACCCAACAGCACTCTACCAGCGAGCTATAGTCTCAACTGTTAATTATTTTTGAGACAGGGTCTCACTATTGCTCAGGCTGGCCTCAAATGTGTGACCTTTCTGCCCCAGCTTCCAGGATAACTGGGATTATAGGCCTGGGCACCTAGCTCCCCATAATTTTAAAATCCTGCAGTTAAGTGTGCCCCAGTATGTCAGAGTTTACCAGGTGAGACACAGCACCTGAGCAGATCGGACTCGGCCAGGAACACCAGGATGACGGGAAACTCTGGAGCCCCAGCCACAGGGCCCTGTCCATCCCTGTTCCCACGTCCAGCTCCTTCAGCATGACATCCTGGGGAAAGTTAGCTTTGTGCTGGTATCTCATCTGGAGGAAGCCACTCCCTCGCCATCTAGACCCAGGCCCTGCATTCCCAGAAAGTGCTCCGGGAGCTGGAGATGCCGCCATGAGCTTAGCTCTCCCCCGGGATGAATGTGACCCACCCTTAACCTTAAAGCAGCCTCAAAAGCCACTGGAGTCCACTGAGCATTTGCAGACTGCCACCTTGTCCCCTGCTATTTCTAGAGGTCTCTGTCTGCACCGTGGACACCTTATCTCGCTCATCTATGTTCCCCACTATTTAGCAGAGTACCTTGCTACAGAGGGCCCAGAGGACATGGCTAAGTGTCCTCTGATTTGTAAGACAGATTAGGGGCAGAGAATTCTGGTCACTCAACTGTCATTAACCTCACCTTGTGCATTCAGTTCACCTGAAAAAAATTAAGACTCAGTCTTTGAGACTCTAAACAGGAACTCTTTTTCTCTTAACTTTCCTCTCTCAATTTCAAACCAAGATAAACCAATTCCAAGAAAGCACAAACTTCTATGGCCTGCGATCTTTGAAGGGTAAAAACCCAGAGGGTGTGACCTAAAAGTGTTTTGGTAACTTCTCTCATTCTGATAGCACCACACAGGGCATTCAAAAGCCGGAACCCCACACACCTGCTCTGAATACTTCCCAAATTAGCTTTACCCTTAAGGTATGTGTCACCTCCTCCAAGAGAACAGAAGATATGGGAGACAGAAAAAATACCCAGCCAACCAAGCAGGTAAAGCAGCAGACACAGGCAGGCTGAGGGTTAATGGCAGCAACATAAAGTAAGCCAGCAGCAGAGGATCCCCAAACCAGACAAGCCTCAGGGACATGCACAGCTGGGAGAGAGCAAGCCAGAGAGGGGTCTGGGCACTGCCTCACCTGCCATCTGTCCAATGAGGGGAGCGCTACCCCATTGGAACGGTTAAGGTCGGACACCAGCACCTTCAGAATGTCCTGAATCTACAGGAGCCGAGAAGGGAAAAACAAGGGCAAGGAGGGAAAGAGAAGTGGCTTAGAGAGGCAAGAAAACCAGGAAGGGAAGAAGTGGGCTCAGGGAAACGGGATGCTGAAGAGGAGCAGAGGAGGTCAGTACCAGGACCAGGGCCACCTTCCAGTCACTTCCAGTCAGGGTACACAAGAGGTGGGAACACTGTCCCAAGTGATGGAGTCCGCATCACTGGGACGATGCGGCCCTTCTGCATACATGATACCCTCTCCTCAGACTCAGGGTGGGGAAGCTATCTAGAAGGGCTCCAAATCCCCATCTCTGTTTTCAAAACCAAACGGAAGGGAACGCTTGGAACACAACAGGTTACAGCTTAATATTAACTTGGAAACACACTGAGGACTGGGACAAAAGGTGGTTTTTATGCTGTCCCCAGCAAGCTAATACCGAAATTATTACTCCCGCTGCCTGAGGCTCCCCTGGTCACACCTTGAGGCTCTTTCAGAGAGTCTGACGGCAAGTGGTTGTTCTCCCTGGCCTCATTTCCCTTGAGGTTGAGGAAAAATCAAGTAATAACTAGCATTTACTGAAGGTTTAGGCTGCACTAGACCCTAGGGAATGGACCTAAAAGCAACAACAACCTACTTAAACTTCACAAGTATACATAAGACAGTCTCTTTGGCAGAGGCGGATTACATAAACATTTTCTTTTTTCAATGCTGAGGATCGAACCCAGGGACACTAGAGAGGTACCATACCCACTGAGCTACAGCACCCCTAGCATGCAAAAGAGAATCCTAACCAGTACCCAATACTTTCCTCATCTGAACCATGACCCGTGACTGCCATGGGAGCCCCTCCCCACCCCCGAGTCTGGCCAGCCAGGACTTACGTCCTCGGGCGAGTGGTCATCACCAGCAGCGCTTGCCTCGGGGTCGTTGTCATTTTTCAGCTTCTTCTTCTTCTTCACTACTGAAGAACCACCAGGGCTATTCTTCTGCTGAAACTCCCGCAACTGCAGAAAGGAAAAGCAAGGATGCTCATGAAAATAAACCCGGTTTCCAGTCTTCCCGCAGGCTTTAGTACTCCTATCAGTTGAGCATGAAAGTATACCCTTGTACAGGAAAGTACACAGCATTAAGAAGGCTGGGAGTGACTCTGTCTCAAAAACAAAGGTCAGGCATGATGCCACAGGCCTGTAATCCCAGCATTTTTTTTTTTGCCAGCTCAGCTTGCCCTGGGGGCGGGGCTGGTGCAGCATGTGGTGCCAGGGATTGAACCGCAGTCCCTGCCGCCGCCTAAGCATTCCTAAGCAGGCGCTTTAGACCACTGAGCCATCCTGCCAGCCCAATTCCAGAATTTTTTATTTGTTTTGTTTTGCTTGTTTTATGTGTATATTTTTTAGGAAAGGGTGTACAGGGTGTTAGGGGTCTCACTACTAGATAGGACTCATAGTGATCCACCAGTTCACAACCTCCCAAGAGCTGGGATTAGAGATGCGTGCCATCATGCCCAGTCTCAAGTGCCTCTCAGAATGCTCCAGGGGCCGGGCCAGCATGGCAGGCCAGGGTATTGAAACTCCAGCCCCTGTGCCTGCTTGCCGGCACTTTGATCTACTGAACTATCTGGCCAGCCCCAAACCCAGCACTTGGGAGGCTGAAGCAGAAGGAACACCATGAATTCAATGCTAGAGGATACTACGTGTGAGGATACTACATGTGAGTACAAGGCTAGTGTGGACAATAGGACCCTGTCTCAAAAGACCATCAAAAAAAAAAAAAAAAAAAAGCCATGCGTGGTGGGCCAAGCCTGTAATCCCAGCATTTGGGCAGCTGAAGCAAGAGGATCATTGCAAATTCAAGGCTAGCCTGGGCTACAAAGTGAGTTCAAAGCCAATCTGAAATGCATAGTGAGACCCTATCACAAAAAGAAAAAAGACAAGCTGGACCATTCGCGCACACCTACAATCACAGCTACTAGGGTATGTTATAGCAAGCAGTTCAGCACTCCTAGACTTAATCCTTAGTACTGGGGCCAGGAAGACAGCTCAGTAGTGTAAGTGCCTACCCAGCAAGCGCAAGGTACTGCATTTAATTCTGGTACCAAAAAAAAAAAAAAAGACAGATCCTTAATACTGGGGAAAAAAAAAAAAAAAAGCAGTAATTGGGCTGGATGTAGCTCAGTGGTAGGGCACTTACCTATCCTGCTCAAAACCCTGAGCTCAATTCCCACAAATAAAAGGCAGTAATGGATTTAAAATCAATCTTCTAATTTCCAGCTCTGGGGTTTGCCAAGAATCAGCCACTCCCAGGGGGCACACCCAGAGGTAGAGGTGGAAAAATAAACATTAAACACACAGGAACTGTACATTTGATGGTTTAGAAAGCAGATATCCGGGTACGTTCTTTCTTTACACATCTGTTAGTGCTGCACACAAAGATTTCTCAAACTTCCATCAGCGTGCTCTAAGGCAAGGAGTGGTCAAGACACAGCCCTAGAAAACCTGGGAACTCCAACGGCCAAACTCAAGCATCATTTCAGAAAGAAATCTATCCCAGTTTACAAATCTATACATGTCACTCCTAATTAGCATCTTTAGTTTCTCTCAAGAGAAGCAAGTAAAACTGATCTTTGAGAAAGTAGCTGAGTACAGTGGTTCGTGACTATAATCCCAGCACTTGGGAGGCTGAGGCAGGATGATTCTAAAATCAAAGCCTGCCTGGGATAGATAGCAAGCAGGTAGAGGGTTGGCCTCAGCCAGGAATGGTGACCATGACTGTAATCCCTGAAAGGTTTTTCAGGTGAAGGGTATAGCAGAGAAACAGGCAGAAGGAAAAAGGAAAAGGGGCCTTAGGGAGAGAGTGTGGGGAAGTTAGACAAAGGGAGACTGAGGCTTCATGGTCTTTTGCCAGGGATGGAGTTTGGAGGGGATGTTTAGATATACCTGAAAGAGCTGATTGGGGGTATTCCCTGAGGTGGCCGGGAAGGGTGAAAGTAAATTATGTCCTAGGCTGAGTTGGAGAAGAAGGGGGAGGTGGTCTTTTATTTTAAGGATACTGGCCACATTGGATGACCACCATAGTAATTTTAGCAATTTATACTAGGGCCAAAACCTATCAATCCCAGCACTTGGAAGGTTGAGGCTGCCATAAATTCAAGGCCAACCTGTCATACATAGTTAATTCAAAGCCAGATTGAACTGTATAGTGAGACCCCCCGTCTCACAAATAACAAAAACATGCTGGCCATGCTCTGCATATTAAAGCACCTGCTTAGGCAGACGCAGGGAACAGAGCTCAATCCCCAACGTGCAGTTCTGGCCCCGCCCCCAGGGGGGGCCCTCAGACAGGGACGAAGACAAGGACTCAGACTGGGCGTGGCGGCGCGAGCCTGTAATCCCGTGGCTTGGAAGGCTGAAAACAAAAGAACCACTACTCGTCTGATCTGTGTAGTGAGACCCTGTAGACCCTGTACTAAATACATAAAGGAACAAACAAATGCCTTGTATTTATCTTGTGACACTAAGCACTCCAGGTAGAAACGACGCTGTAAAGTTCAGTTTTCCCATTAGACAAGCAGATCTCTGTCCAACAAACTTAAATAAAGGCCGTTCTGGTCCCAGAGTCAAAGGGAATTCGAATATAAAGCCGAGAATTTAGAAGAAAATTCGAAGTCTCTCTGGAGAGTTGAAGCCTAGGAGAAAACCAAAATAAATCTGCTGTCCCACGGACACCCAGAGATACTGTCAACGTTGTGAGCTCCGCGGTGAAGTTTGCGCAGAACCGGGGTCTAAGTTAAAGGAGTTTGGGAACCTAAAAGCTCTGCGCACTCCTTCCCACGGTCCTGGGTTCTGTTCCAAGTGGACATCTGCGCCTCGACCAGAAAAACCGGAAAGGGAGTTCGGACACTTAGGGGACCGGGTGGGAAGATCAAAAGCCAAGCTGGCGGTAGTAATGACAGTTGGGGGCTGTGACGTAACTGCACTCTACTCCCTCCCGATACCCCGAAGCAGGTCCATGCCCGGCCCTACCTCTCCGTTCCAAAGGGGAAAGAGACCAAGGCCCTCGGATACGGGGGCCGGGAAGGTCCAGTCTGGGTTGGCAGATGGTTAGGGGCCAAGCTCTGAGAGGGGAACCCCGGAGTCAACGCCAAAGTCACCCGGGGGCCCGGAGAAGGCGGGGGCTGGGCAGCTGAGGAGGCGGGGCTGGCCGGGAAGACTTTAGTGGGAGAACTAGGGGCGCCCAAGGGCTCACCCCGTGTGCCTCGGGAGTGGCACATGCTCTGTCCACCGTCCAGCTGCCAAAGAAAGTCGGGCTAAGTCGAAGACTCGCGACCTGGCGCGTTTTACCTTTTTCTTGGCCGCAGCCAATTTCTTCTGCCTGGTTTCTTCCGACATCCCGGGGCAGGGAGGGGGGAAGGGGTGGGGCCACATCACCACAATCCCATCAGCCACTGCGGAATTTCTCCCGATAGCTACCGCGTCAGGACGCTGCCCAGCCACAGGAGGCGTAACTTGAGTAGAACTAAACTCAAGGCACGTCGATGTGGGCGTAGCTTTAATTCTCCAACACTATGGGTCGAGAGACAGATGACGTCTGTGGGGGCGTGGGTTGTCTGATCGGGCGCGTGGGATGGGCGGGGTCACGTTGAAAGCTGCGCGCGCAGCTGCAATTCCCGCCCGTTCCGGGGGTGGGGCCTGCCCTTTGCTTGGCTGTGTGGTGGGTTGAGCGCTTCTGTCAGGGACGTCTGGTTACCTGGCGGGCTGGGCCTCCGCACTTCGGCCTGCAGTCCTGGACCCTCCTACACTACACAGTCCCCCAGCCAGGGGTCCTCGGACCCCAGGGCTCAGGAGGTGGGCGAGAACGAGCGACAGGGAGAAGTACATCCCTTCAAAGTCCCTTTCCTGAGCGTTTACATCTCCGCCACACTTGCAAGTTTCGGAAATCACCTCCAGGGTCCCCCTCGCACCACCGCTCCTTACGTCAGGGTCCCGGCCCGGATCCCAGGAGCGGCGCGGGCCGCCCTCCCGCGCCCAGCCCCCCGGGTTCCTCTTGGAGACCCTCGGCGCCATCAGCTTTTCCCTTCCGCTTCCCCCTCAGGACAGAACCAAGACTGAGCCGGAGTTGCCGCGGGGCCTTCCGATCCCCGGTGAGTGTGCGCCCCTCGCGGTCCAGATCTTCTGAGAACCCCAGGCCTTTTCTCCGTCACTCCCTGCCCTCTGCCCTGCCCTGCAGTCCTCAGAGGCTTGTCTCTTTCCTGCGCCCCGATTCTCCTGCCTTTCATCTGCCCACAGCTCCCCCGTCCTAAGGACTCTTGCTTCGCGCGGCCACTTCTTTGCGCATCACCCCCAAAGCTCAGCGTCCGCCCCGCCCCCTCTTCACAACCCTCGCAATCAGGCCTCCACCCTCAGGTCCCGAAACACTTGACTTTTTTAAAAGAATTTTTTATTTTATTTATGATTTTTTCTTGTTTCAGATCTTTTGTTTGTTTATTTATTTTTATGGCCGGCTCAGCCTGCCTTCAGGATAGGGCTGGCGCAGCATGTGGTGCCGGGGATCGAACCGCGGTCCCTGAAGCCGCCTAAGCGTTCCTAAGCAGGCGCTTTAGACCACTGAGCCATCCTGCCGGGCCCAAGACTTGATTTTCGTTTGTTCGTTGATTAAACACCTGCTCTAAGTCCCTCATTGGCCCTCCCAGAATCCACAGGTGAAATGGATGAAGAGTCCAGGACGGTCTGAGCGTGGTTGGGAGAAGGGTAGCTCAGACTTAGGGGTGCAAGAAGCCTCCCCCACCCACCACAGGTGGTGAGGCCAGAGGCAAGGCAGAATGGGTGGGTGGCACCGAGGCCAGAGGATCAAGTGGGAAGCCGAGGTTTGCCAAAATCAGCGGATTACTTGAGCCTGTGAGAGTAGGTTAGTAGTGCTTGCAAACTCCAGCAACACCATTTCTGACTTGCTTAAATTTCACATGCTTGCAAAATATACATTGTTCATTCACTCACTTTTTATTTTTTTTTTTTTTTTTTGTCTTTTTGAGACAGGGTCTCGCTATGCAGTTGAGGCTGGTCCTGAGCTCACTTTTGTAGCCCAGGCTGGTCTCGAACTCGCACCAATCCTCCTGCCTCAGCCTCCCGAGTGCTAGGATTACAGGCGTGCGCCACCACGCCCAGCTCATTCACTCACTTTTTAAAGTTAAGGCCTTTTTTTTTAAAAGAGATGAAGGTCTCAGCTGGGGGTGGTAAGGCACACCTGTAATCCCAGCACTTGGGAGGCTGAGGCAGGAGGATTGATGTGAGTTCAAGACCCACCTGGGCTACACAAGTGAGCTCAAGGCCAGCCTGAACTGCATAGTGAGACCCTGTCCAAAAAAAAAGACCAGAAAAAAAAGAGAGAGGTGAAGGTCTCTGTATGTGCCCAGTCTGAACTGGGCTCAAGAGATCCTTCTGTTTCAGCCTTCCAAGTACAGGGTACATAGGTGTGCACCGGTGTGCCAGGCTACAGTAGTGTTTTGTTCAGCACCTTATGTCAGTCAGCTTGTTTTAGTACATTGTCTCGCAACACCTTCCAGCACTTTTGAGGCAGAAACATTAATTTCTTTATTTTACAGTTAAGGCTTGGGCTGGCCAGATAGCTCAGTGGACTAAAGCACCTGCTTAGGCAGGCATGGGCACTGGGGTTCAGTCCAGTGGGGCCCACTGAGATAGCAAATGAGACAGGGTGTAATCCCAGCGCTTGGAAGGCTAAAAGCAGGAGGATCACTATGAATCCTATCTGTAGTGAAACCCCGTAGACCCTCTACTAAATATGTAAAAAAAAAAAAAAAAATTTTTTTTCCTATCACAGTTGAGGCCCGAGAGGGTCAGAGATTAGATCTGGAAGCAGCAGAGCTAGGAGCTTTGAGCAGAAGTGGACTCACACTGGAGCCCAGCACTGGGTTGCCTCTGCATGGCCATCATCCTGCTCTCCTGCCTCTTTCCTCACATGGCTGGTCCCTCTGACTCCTGGTGCTCTGGTCTCTCTCCCACTTCCTCAAAGGCTTTTTGTCCCTGCCTCCCACCACCCCAGTGCCCACAACTCTGCAGTCTGTCTAACTCTGACTTTTCTCTAGACAGTTGGAGCTGCCTGCGGAATAGCTTTGCCCTAATTAGATGTGGGGGCCTGTCATCCCAGCAACTAGAGGCTGAGGCAGGAAGATCTCTAGTTCGAGGCCCGCTTGGGCTGCTTATATAACAAGACCGCACCAGCCTCATGTCCAGTTACCGTATGCAGGCTCTCACAGCAGGTCATGCTTTGCCTTTTTTCTCTTTTTTTTTTTAATTACTAATACTGAGAAATGAATCTAAGACCTTCGCACTGAGCTACATTCTCAGGGTTTTTTTTCTTTCTATCTTTCTTTTTTTTAAATTTTGAGACTAGGGCTTTTCTAAGTCCCAGAATTGTTCAGACTGGGCACCAAAGTACAAGGCAACTTGCCTAGATGCTGTGCTGTCAGCCAGAACCTAACCCCCAATCCCCTGCCCCATGAAGTTTTCTGTTGTTAACAGTGTAATGGAACAACTTGTCAGGTAGTGAAAAGCAAGATAAAACACCAGGACAGAGGGAAAGTGATGATGGAGGCATCATTCTTTGAGGCAGTTTGATCACAGAGGGCCTTTGTGAGGAGGTGAGGAGAGCTTTCCATGGCTTCCACAGAACCATGTGCAGGAAGAGCTATTTGCTGGGGCTTTCTCTTGGGCCTTGGGCCTCTGGCCTCAAGGGCACGGCTGCATGTTATGTCTTGCTGCTACACTGGGGCCCTTGCCAGTTCTGTCAGGCACTGCTCACCCGGTTGTTGGATGACATCTCTTGTATCATAAGGACAGTGTCCACCAGTGCTTCCTGAAGAATAAGTGTGGAGCATGGCTAGTGCAGCCTCAGCAGCTTTTATTTGTTTATTTTTATGGCCAGCTCAGCCTGCCCTGAGGGCAGGGCTGGCGCAGCATATGGTGCCAGGGATCGAACCTCGGTCCCTGCAGCCACCCAAGCTTTCCTAAGCAGGTGTTTTAGACCACTGAGCCATCCTGCCGGACCCTCTCAGCAGCTTTTATTTTTTTATTTTTTATTTTTTTTT
>PVJA010027328.1:0-28711 GCA_004027025.1 Myocastor coypus
AAAAAAAAAAAAAAAAAAAAAAAAAAAAAAAAAGAACAAGGAGACCTGTTTTCCAAAGACTCTGTTAAACATACAGTATAATACACTATTAAGCACCAATGGACAAAGATCACCAACAATATTCATTTCATGCAAGGGAAGTAGTATTTTATAGTACAAGGAAGAGTCAATTTCAAAGCTGTAGCTTCAGTAGGTAAATTTGAAAATCCATTTAAGCTCCTTGTGGTTCTAATTATTACCAGAAAAAGTAGGATAGCAATATTTCCATAACAGGACATAAAGTGAAGGTAAGGCGCTCTGTAATTTGCACACCATTATTCAAAACAAAAAAGTAATAGTAAAATGGGACAACAACCCAAACGCCCATCCGTGGGTGAGTGGATAAACAAACTGTGATAACAACTAGATAGCAAGGTAATGTCAAGCAACTGATACGTGCAATAAAAAGGATGAATCTCAAATGCATTAAGCTACATGAAAAAAGCCAGACTCTGTAGCCTACATCCTGTATGATTCCATTTATATGACATTCTGGAAAAAGCAAAATTGCTGAGACAAAGAACAGATCAATGGTTGCCAGGGACAGAAGGTAGAGGAAGGGGCTGAGAATAAATGAGCATGAGCAAACTTTGAGGGGTAATAGAAATATTCTACATCTCAGTTGCAGGAGTGGTTACATGACAACATACGCTTGTCAAAATATATAAAACTGTATGCATATAAAGGGTGCTTATCCCTCAATAAACCGAAATGAGGAGGCAAATAATGGGTGACACTTAATTCTATACCCATTATAAAATTCTGATTCAATTACAAGGTCATTTGCATCCAAATACAGAAAATGTTTTAGCTCCCTTGCAACAAATGTATGCTGTACAGAATCTTGGTGATCATGAATGATTAATATGCACTCCCGCTCCAAGATTTCTGCATATCCTTTGCTGAGAGCTATATTCCTGGTCAGCTTCTTTTTAAAGCAATCTCCATTTGGCAAGGGTTGTACCTTTACTTTACGCTTTGAAAGTGTTTCCATCTGAACTGCTTTCTAAATGCAGGATGCAGCCAGCCAGCCAGCACCTCCTGACTCTTTATAATATGGGAAGACCCGACCTTGTTATCTCCCAAAGAGAATACACAAGAGCTCAGCCATAATTACCCAACTCTGGAGTTTGTCTTGCCCTTTCTTAATACTAAGCAGGCTGCTGCTGAATCAGAAGAAAGCCTATGGAGGCTGTGCTATTTAAAATGACAAAAATTTTCCAGGCTAAGCGTTCAACTGACATTAGCAGGGCTTTGTATCTCAAAATCAATTTGTAACATTTCATTTTTGAAAGGTAAAGTCCAAAAGAGCAAAAGTTTGATATTTCTAACAACAGAACTATATTATCTTCTGATCTAAAGTATATTTATTAAAAAAAACCCTCACAGTCTGACTGAGGATTCCCTTCTTTGTTGTTTAAACTTTAAAAAACTACTTTAATATTTTCTACATGGTTTGCAAATATTTATTTTTAAAATCTTGACAATGACAATAATTGAACTGATAGATTTGAAATCTATAACTATAAGACAGCTTTAAGTGTAGTGCTTAGCATCTTATTAATCTCTAATCTGTACTATTTTAGTAAAGCAAGGAAATGAGGCAGTTAGATCTTGCAATATTTATAAGGATAGTCCCAACCATCAAAAAAAGAAACCTTGAGTCCTCTGATTAGCAATTATGATAATCTTAAAATGGAAGACGAAACTCCTTTTACTCTCTTAATCTTTTTAATCTCTTTAAAAAAAACTAAAATCTGCGTTTCACCAGTTTTTTCATGTTAAGGGTGTATGTTGCAGGAGTTCTATCTTTCAGGGCAGAGTATTCCATTTTTATTCCTGTGGAATGATTTTGAAATAATTTTGCTAATTCCCCCCGTCACATTCCACGCAATTGGCAATCTCAAAAATGCAAAGATTCCATGAGAGCCTTGGCCAGGCACACATGCAGCTTTAAGATTCAACCAAGCATTGAGACAGTGTTCTCACTTTGGAGAAATGACTGATTGGGTGGATTAAATGTGCTTCCAAAGTGATTTCCAAACAGCTACAAAAGAAAAAAAAATACACAAGCTAATTAAATAGAGTCATTGAAGAGCTGTACTTAACTCATCAAGCTCCTGTATTACATAGTCTTCTCAAAGAAGCCATGTGCTGTGGAATTTTCTACCAGAGGGTGGAAATGAAAAGAAGTCTATGTGTCCAGTGACAAAGCAAAGATTTAACAAACTATGTGGCACCAACCCAAAAGAATGCTATGTAGTCATTTAATAGAACATGTAGATATTCTCTTACAATATAATAAAGGGAAAAGAAGATGGCTAGTTGGTATGAGCATTATGAATAAACCTCATAACATATGCTTCTGAACAACTGGAATTTAATAAAATATACCGAAATTGTCATTTCTATTTAAATGAGGGGGTATAAGAATGAGGGCTGTTTTTGGCTTTCTTCAGTGCTGTAATTATATGCTTTTTAATTTAAGAAATTTTTAATCTGCATTGTTCTTACTGAAAATAGGAATATGAGTCGTGAGTTTATGTGAGGCATTCTGATCATCATGAATTCAATTCAAGCTGCAGTGTTGCCTAGCAACAGGATAACTTTTCTGCAGTGAAATTCCCCAGCAGCAGCAACCTCTGAAGTATCTCCAGAGGAATTCCCTACCTTAAGAGCACTCCATACCCTTATTACTTTGTCATCATATTCCATTGCTCTGAGGGAATTTCATAATTTAGTCATGTAGAGATATTAAAATTTAGAGGGCTACTTTTAGAAATCCACATGTATGGATGTTTGCCACTCTGCTTGAAAGCAGGAGAATGGTGCACAGGACTTTTCTAGATTCTTCCCATTTCTAATATTCCCTAGATAAGAATAGCAAGGAAGAAAAATGTTGTTAGCTTTGATTTATAAACAACTTTCCACATGATGACGTGGCATGGCTCCAATGAGATATAATGCATCCTCTCTTACTATTTTTTTCTTTTTTAGATGTACCATTGGCATACTATAAAATTCATATTTTAAAGTATGCAGTTCTGTTGCTGTGCCACTATCACTATAATCAATTTCAGAGCATTTTCATCACCTTGAAATCAAACTCCATACCCATTTAGTAGGAACACTCCATTTCTCTCCAAAGACCTTTCAGCCAAGAAACTACCAACTATATTGAATTTCTATGGAGTTGCCTAAATTAGAAATTCATATACATGGAACTAAACATTATTTAGTTCTTTGTGTCTAGCTTCTTTTACTTGGAAAAATATTCTTAAAGCTCATCTATGTTGTAGGATTCATTGGTGTATCATTCTTTTAATGGCCAAATAGTGTTCCAAGAAATTTTTGTACCAATAATGATTAGAAAAATTATCATGTCTGCATCCTGTACTCTGAATAACTATCACAAGGACAACAATATGCATTGTAGCCATTATTGGGGATGTACTACTAACATGTTTTGAAACTGCCTCATTGTTATTTCTTATTAAATGTAATAAAAAATAGTGTTCTAGTACATATGTATGCCATATTCTACTTATCCAATAATCCATTGGTAGACATTTAAATTGTTTCTACTTTTTAGCTATTATAAATACTGTTGCCAGAAACATTTATGTACAGACTTTGAGTGAAGAGGTATTTTCATTTCTCTTGTAAATATACCTACACATTAAATTATTCAGTTATATGGCAACTATATGACTAACATGATGGGGAAAATTTTCAAAGTGGCCACATCATCTTACATTGCTCCCAAAAATGCCAGACTGTTCCAACCTCCCTCACTTCCTTGCCAACACTTTATCTTGTTTGTGCTTTTGAATACAGCCATCCAGTAGGTGGGAAGTGTTTTACACATGGCTTTTATTTGCATTTCCTTAATGACTAATGATACAGAGCATCTTGTCATGTGCTCAGTAGACATTTACCTATCTTCTGTGAAGAAATGTCTGTTCAAATGATTTGCCCACTTGTAAATTGAATTATTTGTCTTTTTATTGTTGAGTTGGTTTTTCCTTCTTTCTTCATGGGGTATTCAGAGATATGTTGACATCAAGGTCTTCATAGGCCCCTAAACACTCAGCCCAAGACAGTTGCATCAGTTATAGAGGAGAAGGAGGATTAATCACAATATATCAGTATCAGTAGATAGAGACACAGCAGGCTGGAAGGAATGTTCTAGCCAAACATGCTCAGATCTGTCTTGGGTTATCCCCGCATCACCTCTGAAATCAGAATCCTGTTGTTCTGTCTCCACAGAGCACAATCCCTGTTATTGTTCTAAATGTTGCCTGGATGGTAGGGAGAACCCTCTCCTACTGCAAGAATTCAATAATTGCCATTCCCCAGTCCATCATCCCTTCCACCATGGTCCCATTCTGTCCCTCTGTGCTGATCATGTTCATTGCTATTTGATTGCTATCTGTCACAGATAATATTTGACAAATAAATGAATGTAAAAATCTTTTTAATTTAAGTGATAGTGGATTGGAACAAGGGTTCCATAATTTCTGCCCTTTCTTATAAGTTTTCTATGCACTCCAATCATATTTAACTCAGTTTTAACAATTATCTAAGTATTTTACAAATATTGACCAATTTTCCTAACAATCTCATCAAATAGGCAATATTATTGTCTCCATTTCATAGATGAAGAAACTGAAATAACCTGCCTAAGGCCAACAGCTGGTAGATAGTTCTGCTGGATTCTGGCTACCCATGGCTCTTGTCTATGCTCTCAACTGCTATTTGATGCATCCTTATCAAATTTTGTTTTAATATATATGTCCATTATCGTGCTATGAGAGTGAGAGGGGAAATACTGAGTCTATGTCATGTAAAGGCTCATTGTAGTTTTTAAAAGCCACGCTAAACAATCTTTTGATAAACAAAATCATACTGAACACAATGGAATGTGTCCATTTCCCAAATAAGTTCTTCTGTGGTAATTCAGGTTGCATTTCTTTCTCATATGTTAGTATTTTCTTTCCTTAAGGCAAATTATCCATTTATAATTGACAAAACTGTATTCTCTAACCAAGTTTTGCATATAGAGAACATTCTCAAAATACTGAATGACAGGCCGGGGAGATAGCTCCGCTTTATAAGTGCCTGCCTGGCAAACACAAGGTCGTGAGTTCGAACTCTGGTCCCACCAAAAAGAAAATGTTGAATGACAGTGCTCCAGATTGCAGTTTGCTTGCCTGGACCAGACCTCTTTCAGAGAAACGATCCACCTAGGCCTGCAGCTCTTGTGGACTAGTACAATATACTCGCCCTATTCTCTCTCTCAAAGGACAACTGGACTTACCTAATATTCCTGCTGACCAAAGGCTCTGCCAAAAACAAAGGCCTCCTGGTCATGCAAACTCAATATTTTCAACCCCTACTCTGCATGGTTCTTTTCCCAGTACAGCCACCCACTGCTTTCTTTCCTTCACAAATCTCATCTTCCTTTCCACAGTAAATGGATCTTCTTTCATGCTTTATGATCTCTGCTCAGATCTTACCCAGAGGAAACTTCTACTCTTGGTTCCCTCTTTGCTGGAGACTGGTTATTTCCTTCACCACACATACAAGTCTCTTTGCTCCTCTAATCATTTCAAAATACTTCTTCACCTCCCTACAAAAATGACAGAACCATGAGTCACTTGCCCTAATCCACTGTTACTCACGGGTCATGTGTCTATAACATCTTCTTACTCTTCTCACTGCGATAATCCATTGACTTTCTCAAGTCTTCCATCGCATCCTTTATTCACAGTACACTTTGTCTCCTACCCACAATTTTCCTGTTAATCTTAAAGCCTTTCTCTGTCCTATGTCACTAAGAGATCAGGAATTGAGCCAACAAATGCCCAATCCTCCAGTTCTTCTCCAAGCACCTTGACACCACTAGACAAATGAGCAATCAACTCAGCTAATGCCCATAGTCGACACATAACCTAGGCTGAAACAGGAGGAGCTATGCATTCTTATTTTCTATCTCTACCCTAGCTCTCATCCTAAAATTTAAATTTTCTGAAAAAAAATTATTTCTCTTCCAATTTCCATGTACATTCATGATACTATATTTGTTCTTCCATCCTATTTATATCTTTTACTTTAGGCTTAGCTCTCTGCTATTGATGTGCCCCATATACTAGTCATTAGCTCAGCCATTCCTCTTGCTTGTTGTTTCTTTACTCCATCTATCAGAATCCATCTACTTCATGCACTTTCATCTGTATCATTTATTCAAACTCCACCCCAGCCTCCCCACTTCCAGTGTTGTTCCCCTTCCAATTTAGCATCACTTTTCTAAAATGTAAATTTAACCATATGCTCCTCCAATCAAAATTGCCTAATGACTTCTGCTCACTCTTAGAATAAAATGCAACTTCTCTATGCATTTGTAAAGCCGTTTTTAATGTGATCCTTTCTTATATCTTTGGGCTTACTTCTGACATCATTCTGATACACACTTTGCCGTACTCCAGCTGAGTCTCAACTAAGTGCTGTGCCTTCTGGAACTTGCCTGATTCTCTTTGGTTTTCTCTCTGTGTTTCTCCTGAAATCCTTGTGCATTCCTCTCTCCTTCTGGACTACTTCCTCTTCTTTGCTCTCCCATTATTTATATAACTTTCATTTTTCATGTCTTTGTTTATTTCTTTCTCCTGGAGGCCTTTCTTGACCATCTTCCATGTTTTCCTTAAAATCTTATACTTAAGTGTGAAGGGACATGCCTATAATTGTAGTACTTTGGGAAGCTAAAACAGTAAGAGTGCAAGTTTCAGCACTGCCTGGGCCATTTAGCAACTTACCAAGACCATTTCCAAAAGTAAAAACTAAAATAAGATCTGGAATAAGCTCAATGTAAAGTAGTTACCATGTTCTGGCAGCTCTCATCGTGGTAACTTTCACCAAATAATATAATTATTTTCTTACCAAAACCTCTGCTACTCTACAGGCGTAATGAGTGCAAGAACCACATCTTGAACATCATTCTATCCATAGCACCTATTACAACCTCTGGTAAAATGTGCAAGTGAGTTAGTGCATAAAGAAAGAGCTCCACCTTTAAGAGATACGACTTAAATTATAGTGCTTCTCAAGAACAGGATAAGAAGAAACTTCCCTATACTGTGATGTTGGACCACTTCAAAAATTAGTAATTTTTGGTCCATAAACTTACATTCTTAACCCTTCAGAAGAAAAACTTAGTGATATTGTTACTCTATAACATAGGTACTTAAGTGTAACATCACTGTCCTTCTGAGTATTAAGTATCTTAGACTTAACTTGGAATTGGTATTTTCTATCAATCATTGATAGTCTAATAAATCTCTATGGGGCCCGGCGGGATGGCTCAGTGATCTAAAGCGCCTGCTTGGGAAAGCTTGGGCAGCTTCAGGGATGGCGGTTCGATCCCCGGCACCACATGCTACGCCAGCCCTGCCCTCAGGCAGGCTGAGCCGGCCATAGAAATGAGTGAATAAACAAACAAAGGTTCTGAAACATAAATAAATAAATAAATAAATAAATAAATAAATCTCTATGGAATGTGATAAAAGCAGTAAACATATTTTTTACACAGAAATTTTGAAATCTAAGCATAGACAAAATTGTAGCCTGTCAATGCTATGGTATTTTTCCGAATCTCTTACTCTCATTTAATACCCTTTTTTGTTTTCTTGTAAACCAGCCATTTACTTGAGAGATAGTAGAAGAAGAAGGGCTACAAGGATAGCCAATATTTAGGCCCTAGCCCTTCAATGTCAGTGAGGACTCGGGACATAAGAGAACCTGTGTTGTAACATCCTATAGCTCAGTGGTTTCCCAAATTTTCTGTTCATGGAGATTATGGGACTACAGAGGAAAGAGATTGAAGATACATAGTGTGCCTAAGGAAATTCACCTAGAGAGAAAACATTCTCTCAAGCTTTCAGACAGGAAACTGGTCAAAGAATGGCCATAACTCATCCAGATGCCTGACACTGGCAACACTTCTACAAAGCACTGTACATGGTTTCAAAGAAAACCCTAAAGGATCTGATTGACCTTGAGAGATACAAAAGCTCCATGTTGTGTTATACAGGTCTTGCTTTAACTGGCCTTTAACCACCCAGCAGAAAAGTTTAACCATGAGGCATAAAATGTAAAGCTAGACTAGTTTGCTGAGCTGTAAAGGGCTTACATCAACAGCTTCCAGCATTGCCAGTTTTGCTAATAACATATTGTGATTATAGAGCATTAGGCTATGTATACAACTATTTTATCTTCATTCAATGAGAACAAATTGTTGTACCAATAATGATTAGAAAAACTATCACGTCCACACACTGTGCTCTGTATAACTACTAGGAGGACAACAAAATGCATTATATCAAATATTGGGAATGTACTACTAATGTGTTTTGAAACCGTCACATTGTTTTTTTCTTAGTAAACCTAATAAAAACAACAATAAATAAACAAAATAATAAATAAACTGGTAATGACTCATACTGATACAGAGATTTCATAGTACAGAGTCAGTTACTTATTCACATTCCACAAGCCCTCATAGAAATATCATCTATATGATTCCGCCTGAATAATTTTTTCTGGCTGCAGAAAGATTTCCACTTTTATAAAGGTCAGATAGTTAATTCCTCTCTGAGAACAATCCTCAACTAAAGAAAAAGTAGAAATTGGCAGACAGATAGCCCGATTTCTTTTGTCTCAGGTTGAACAATTGTGAGACATGTTTCTTATAGTCTTTCAAAGTTCCTGACAAGACTGGGCCTCACAGCAGCAATCTGCTTATTACTGTACCATTTATCAGCTTCCTTCTCTATTTCATGTCCTCATCAGTGCTTCCTGGGATTATCAACTTTAGAACCTATTGCAGTAATAGCCTTTGCAGGAGCTACTCATGAGGGAACCTAAATTTAAACACTCATGTATTTCCTTGATCTATTCTTCAGTTCCAGTTTAGCCACTTTGGAACATAAAAATACCTCTGGAACCAGGATACCTACCACATCTAAAATGTTCCATCTGTGGTCACAACCCTTTGTACTTCCACATCCCTTAATTTATAATGAAAAGCAAATAAGCATTTTGCCATTGTTATTATTTTTTTAAATTGTAAGGTTAATAGAGCATTTGTGTTTGATACTGTTGTAAGTCATTTGGATGCATTAAAAAAGTCCTATGTTCTAGATTTTCCCTGTGCTTTAATTTCATCAAATTCATTCTAATCTTACTTGTCTCTCTCTTTATGCAGTAGATACTTGGAGTCTTGCTAGCAGTGATAGGATGAACGTAGGATGTGTCATTCAAAGCAGTGTTTCCTTAAGGCAGCCTAGAGTAGTACAGTTGAGATCCACATGAGAACTACAGCCAAAAGGGTTCAAGAGCAGAATGAAATCGGAACTTCGCTCCAGTCAGATACTACCAGGAACACATCTTTTTTTTGTTTTTGTTTTTTTTTTTTTTTTTGGGGGGGGGACCAGCAGGAACACATCTTTAGTCAAACTTCTGGGTTTATTACTCACGATCATGACTGAGAACTCATTATGGAATTGTGGTATGTCTCAAAAAGATATTACCAAATACTTGTCTTAGGATAAAAGTTATACTAATTATTTTGGGGACAGTTTAGAAAGGCAAAATTTTGCTCCAGATTGAATGCTATCAGGAAGCAAGTTTAATTCAAAGATTAGATACCTTAATAAATCTTATCTAGAAGACAGGACAAGAAAATGAGGCTAAACCTGTGTTTAGTAGGGAGACAGCTCTCATTAACTGAGAGAGGTGTTTCATCACTTTTGTGACTTGAACAGTGCTTACATTTTGTTGATGTTCAAATGAGGTTGTTAAATGGTCCTTCTTTTTCATCCATTATGGCCATAGAGAAGTCTCATTTCTGCTGCCTGGTGAGTTCATATTAATACTAAGAATGGCAAATAGTATCTAGCTAGCTGCCACAAGGCAAACATATTTTACACACATACAAATCTTTAAAATCATGGGTACAGCCATATAAACACACAGTCTGGCTAGGTGATTAAAAAACACATGTATACACATTAGTCTCCAATTTAACTTTTGTACTTCACAACTCCACATCAAGAAATTATCTGCATCACTAAGACTAAGTTCCATTTAAATATGGTGCTAGTATGAGATATAAATGCAATGCATTCAATCCTCAAATTCTGTTTCTTTTCATTTTGTTGTATCTGTTATACCTTTCAGGTTTTATTTCTTCTTTCAGGTGCTTACACTATGGAGATCCTTCAATATTTATTCATGTGGCTCTGATTTATTTCATTTATGAGTACAGTCTTTAGTTGCATCTACTTATCTATGAAGGCTGTGAGTTTGCCTTACTTTATAGCTGAATAATACTCTATTGTGTAAAAATGCTTCATCTTTTTCATCCGTTACTCAGGAAAGTGGCATTTAGGTTGCTTCCAAGATTTGACTATGAAAAATTTTACTGTTATAAACATGAGTGCACATATATCATTGTGATAGGATGTTTTCAGTTCTTCTGGAAAAATAGAAGGGGAACAGCTGGATTGAATGAGATTTCTAATCTGAGTTTTTTGAGGAGTCTCCACACTGATTTCCATAATGGTTATACCAGTCTACGTGACTAACAGCAGTAGAGAAATGTTCCTTTTTCCCAGGAGCCTCTCTAGGATTTTGTACTAGTTTATTTCTTTATGATAGCCATTCTTTCTGGGATAAATGATATCTCAATGTTGTTTTAACTTGCATTTCTTGAATGGCCATTGATGTTTTTTCATGTATTTATTTGCCTCTTGTATTTCTTCCTCTGAGAAGTGTGTATTCATCTCGAATGCCCATTCTGGGGTGGAGTTGTTAAATTTTGGGGCCCTAATTTTAATTAGTTATTTATATGTACTAGCTAGAAGATGAGAGAAAGCAGAAAATAGGAGAAAACTTCAGGGGATAAAACATGCAAGTATATATACAAGATGGTTAAGGTGATTGCACTAAAAATTTCCGTTAAGTTTTTTGGAAAGTAGCAGTTAATTTGTAGCATTTTCACATTGGCTAACTCTGCAGGCTGATATCTGTAATCTGAGCAACTACAACAAGGACAGCAATGTGTAACACAAAAAAAACATGCTTGAATACTGGTCATCTTGGTCTTATAAATATATATTGTTTCTAATGTCATATCAATTATTAATATACTCTTTAAAATAATTTTTAAAAGGTGAAAAAGCAAAAAAGGAGAGACGAGAATGGAAATTTGAGGCTTCTTCAAAGCAAGCAGTAATATGCGAGCATGTGTCCAATCTTACATAACTATATTTGTTAATCTGAGCAACAGATTTGACAATGATAACAATATATCAACTATTGTTAATCAGCTATTCTTGTTTTGAAAATCTGTAACAAATATATTGTTGTATGTTACCCTGTTTCTGTCTTTGTTTCTGATTTTTTGTTCTTGCTTTTGTTTTTATTTTTAAAAATTAAATAAAAAAATGCAGGGGCCAATGAGATGGCTCAGTGGTCTAAAGAGCCTGTTTATGCAAGCTTAGGCAACCACAGGGACCATGGTTTTATCCCCAGAAAAACATGCTGTGGCAGCCCCATTCCCATTCCCAGGGCAGGCTGAGCCCACCATAAATAAATAAATAAATAAATAAATAAATAAATAAATAAATAAATAAATGCAATGAGTTCAGTTAATTGCTTATTAAACAAGTATTTTTATTTCCAATCTGATATTTACTTTATAATTATTTAGGCAGCCGGCCAAATAGCTGAGCAGATTAAAGTATCTGCTTAGGCAGATGCATGGGTCATGGTTTGACCCCAGGTGAGCCCTGCCGGCCCTGACCCAGGGTCACACTGACACAGAGATAAAGACTGGGTGTGGTGCGTGCAACTGTAATCCCAACACTTGAGAGGCTGAAAATCAGGAGGATCAGAAGTCTGATTCATATTGAGAGACACTGTAAAACCTGTATTAAATAAAGTAATAATAATGATAATAATTCAGTAATAATCTTACACATTCATGTTGGCACATATGTGAAGTTACTTCTACATGACAAATTTATAGAACTTCTACATGAAAGTGAACACATGAGACAAACTTCCATATGTTATACCAAGTTGGCTTTCAAAGGCATTTCTGCATTTTAAGCTTTCATCAACAGTGTCTGAGATGCTCATTTCCTGCGCCCACACCTAGTGCTACCAAGTTTCTCTTTACTATTTGACGAGTTCCTTACTCATCCCTTAAGTCACCTATCAGCTCTGAAACTGCAATTCTGAACTTTCTAACACTTTACCCAATCTTCTGCTTTATTTTAATTTTATTACTTTTAATAATAAATAACAATGAGACAGTTTCAAACAAGTTAGTAAAACAGCCCAATGATTAATACAATGCATATTGTTGTCTTCATAGTAGTTGTTCAGAGTAGAAGATGAGACATAACTTTCTAAACAGTTTTACTATAAATATTTCTATTCATTGAGATAAGAGAAAGTTGTTATATGCATAGTCCAATATTCCATAATAGTAGAGGATTATTGGCAGAGCTGACATTGTTGGAAGGTGTTGACGTGAGCCTTTTACAGCTCAGCATAGTAATCTGGCTTTACTTTTTATGCCTCGTGGTTAAACTTTTCTGCTGTATGGTTAAGAGCAAGTTAAAGCAAGACCTGCATGACAGAACATGTAACTTTCATATCTGACAAGACCAGTCAAATCCCCTTAGGATTTAACCTGAAACCATGTATAGCAATTTGCAGAACTGTTGTCAGTGTCAGCCATCTGGATGAGTCATGGCTGATTTGCTCTCTGTGAAAGACTGAGAAAATGTTTTCTCCCTATATGACTCTCCTTAGGCACACTATTCATCTTCAATCCCTTATCTTTGTGACCCCATAATCTCCTTGAACAGAAAATTTGGGACACCACTTAGTTACAGGATGTTACAGTACAGGTCCTCTTATGTCCTGAGTCCTCATTGACCTTGAAGGCTAGGGCCAAAATGTTCCTTTACTTGTAGTCCTTCTTTTTCTCTAATTTTTTGGTCTGCAAATTTAAGTTGTTAATGCTCCAAAAAAGAAGCTTAGTGAAACTACTACTATATAACATAGTTACTTGAGCTTACCATCACTGTCTTTCTGAACATCAAATGCCTTAGACTTAACAAGGAGCCAGTATTTTCCACCAATCATTGATATTGTAATGAATCCCTATAGAATGTGATGAGAAATAGTTACAAATTTTTGCACAGCGATTTAGAAATCTAACCATATACAAAATTATAACAGGTTAATCCTATGGAATTTTTCCTTGTCTCTTAATCTCTTTTGTTACCTTTTTTCTTTGATTTTAAAGCAAATATTTATATGAGAGAGAGAGCATAAAATAACTGAAATGAAATTACAAACAACACATATCTAAAAGACCAGAATGACATACATTCCAAGCATGATTTTAGTATTATACTTTGCTATTCTCAGTGTCCAAAACTTGTTGGAGACTCCTAGGACCATTATCTACTTCATCCTGTGTATATAAGTGTGTGGTATTGCCTCTGCCATGTTTCCAAGCTTTTCTACTTGTTGTCTCTTCATTGTTTAAGCCTTAAGTTCTTGATTTCCATTTAGCTGTGTTATGGCTTTCCATATTATTTCTTGTTTTGAGTTCTTACACTAGGGAGACTATATGATATTTAAACATGTAGATCTGGTTGATTTCACTTATGAGTGTATGTTCAAGACACATAGATACACACACACATACATATATATATATAAATATATATATATATACATATATATATGTATATATATATATATATATATATATATGAAGGCTTTGATTTTATCCTTCTTTATAGCTGAGTAGTATTCCACTATATAAAAGCAGCACATCTTTTCCAACCATTCTTCAGATGATGAGAATTTTGGTTGTTTCCAAGATTTGGCTGTCACAAACTGTGCTACCGTAAACATAGAAGCACAAACATCACTATTATATGATGCTTTCAGTTCTTCTGGGAAAATTCCCAGTAGGGGGATAGCTGGATTGAGTAGGATTTCCAGTCCTAGTTTTTTAAAGGAATCATCACACTTATTTCCACAATGGTTGCACCTGTTTGCATTCCCACCAGCAGTGGAGAAGGGTTCCTTTTTCCCCACAGCTTCTCCAACATTTGCTGTTGGTTGATATCTTTATGATAACCATTCTTTCAGGGATAAGATGGTATCAAAGTATTGTTTTAATTTGCATTTCATGGATGACTCGTGTTGTGGAGCACTTCTTCATGTATTTTTAAGATTCTAGTATTAGCCGGGCGTGGTGGCTCACGCCTGTAATCCCAGCACTTGGGAGGCTGAGGCAGGAGGATTGGTGCGAGTTTGAGACCAGCCTGGGCTACAAAAGTGAGCACAGGACCAGCCTCAACTGCATAGCGAGACCCTGTCTCAAAAAGACAAAAAAAAAAAAAAAAAAGATTCTAGTATTTATTCCTCTGAGAAGTGTGTGTTCATTTGGATATCCATTTCCGCATTGGGTCTTTGAATTTTGGGATCCAAATGTTTTTTAGTTCTTTAAAAATTCTAGATAAAAGACCTTTGTCTGAATTCTTATTCGTTATTTTTTTTTCAAAATGTGTGGGTTGTTTTTTCACTCTGTTGTTAATTTCTTTTGACATGCAAACACTTATCAGAAAGAGAAGGTCCCAGTTGTTGATTCTCTAAACTGTTACACGTGCGTTTAGATTTTTGTCTATGAACTTTTTGCCTACCCAGATATCTCTAAGATTTCATCATACTTTCTCTCCCAGGAGATTTAGTGTTTCTGATTTAATATTTAGATCTTTGATCCATTTTGACTTTAGTTTAGCATATGGTGATAGAACTAGGTCTAGTTTTAAGTTTTCAGTATGTAGACAGCCAGTTTTTCCAGCATCATATGTTAAAGAGTTTATCTTCCTTACAGTAAACATGTTTGGCCCATTTGTTGAAGATAAAGTAGCTGAGTGTGTTTTTATTTGCTTCTGCATCTTCTAATCTATTCCACTGATCCTCAGTTCTATTTTTTTCCAGTGCCATGCTAATTTCATCATGGTAGCTTTGTAGCATAATTTTAAGTGAGGAGCTGTAATACCCCCTGCTTTATCTTTGTTTCCCAGGATTGTCTTTGCTATTCTAGATATTTTCAGGTTCCAAATAAATTTTAGGAATGATTTCTCCAGGTCTGTGAGGTATGTTGATGTAATTTTGGTAGGGATTGCATTAAATCTGTATAGTAATTTTGGGAGTATGGCCATCTTCACAATGTTGGTTCTTCCTACGCAAGAGCAGGGAATATCTTTCCACTTTCTGAAATCCTCTAGGATCTCACTTTTCAGAGTACTATAGTTGACGCTGAGTATATCTTTTTTTTTTTTTTTTTGTCTTTTTGAGACAGGGTCTCACTATGCAGTTCAGGCTGGCCTTGAGCTCACTTTTGTAGCCCAGGCTGGTCTCAAACTCGCACCAATCCTCCTGCCTCAGCCTCCCAAGTGCTGGGATTACAGGCATGCACCACCATGCCCGGCGACACTGAGTATATCTTTTACTTCTTTAGTTAGATTAATTCCTATGCATTTCCATGGTGCTACTGTAAAACGTACCATTCCGATAATTTCTCTCTCAGTGTGTTATCTGTATAGAGGAATGCTACTGACTTTTGGGTGTTGACTTTGTATGCTGCTACGCTACTAAATTTATGTATTAATTCTAATAGCTTCTTGGTGGAGTTTTTTGTTTTTTCCAAGTAGATTATCATATCAACTCCAAATATTTATAGTTTAACTTATTCTTTACCTATTCTTTTTTCTTTTTCTTATCTAATGGCTCTAGCTAATGATTAGAGAACGATATTGAATAGGAGTGGTGATAGAGGACATCCTTGTCTTGTACCAGATCTAAGAGTAAAAGACTTCCATTTTTCCCCATTTGGAATTATGTTAGCCACTGGATTGTCATAGATGGCTTTTATCAAATTGAGGTAGAGGCCATCTATTCCAATTTTTCTGTAGTACTTTTAACATGAATGATTGTTGGACTTTGTCAAAGCCTTTTCTGCATCAATTGATATGATCATGTGGTTTTTGGATTTGCTGTTTTGATATGGTGTACTACATTTATAGATTTGCGTAGGTTGAACCACCCTTGCATGCCTGGGATGAATCCTACCTGGCCATGATGTATAATCTTCTTCATGATTTGCTGTATTCTATTTACTGTATTTTATTGAGGATTTTTTCATCCATATTCATAAGATAGATTGGCCTGTAGTTTTCCTTTTTAGTTGCATCTTTCTTTGGTTTCGATATCAACATAATACTTGCTTCCAAGAATGACTTTGGGAGGATTGCTTCATTTTCAATTTTATTGAAGATTTTGAGGAGTATTACGATTGTATCTTCTGTAAGTTTCTTGTAGAACTCAGCTATGAATCCATTAGGACCTGGATATTTTTGTCAGTAAGTTCTTTATTACATTTTGTATTTCATTTGTTGTTATTGGGTTATTGAGAGTTCTTATGTCTTCTTGATTAAGTTTTGTTAAATTGTGCCTTTCTAGGAATCTGTCCATTTCATCTATCTCTTCAATTCTGTGAGAGTAAAGATTCTCAAAATAGCTATAAATGATCTTCTGAATCTCAGCTGGGTCTCTGGTAATTTCACCATTTTCATTCCTTATTGCTTCAATTGGCCTTTTTTCTTTCCTCTTTTTGATAAGCTTAGTTACTGACTTATCAATTCTGTTTAATCTTTCGAAGGAAAAGCTTTTATTCATTAATTATTTGTATATTTTCCTTGTCTCAATTGAATTCATTTCTGCTCTAATATTTATACTTTCCTTCTGTCTTTGGGCTTTTGGTTAGGTTTGTTGCTCCTTTTTTATATGGTTTATGTACAGCATTAGAGAACTTATTTGTCCCTGTTCTGTTTTCTTAATGTTTGAGTTCAGAGCTATAAATTTCCCTCTAAGAACTGCTTTCATTGCATCCCATAAATTCCAGTAGGTTTTGTTTGAATTTTTATTAAAGTATAGATATTGTTTAATTTCTTGTTTAACTTCATCTGTAACCCACTGATTGCTGAGGAGGGTGTTGTTTACATAACATACATTGCTGGGTCTTTTGTGGTTTCTTCTGTCATTTTTTTCCAGGTTCATTGCACTATTATCTGATAATATGTGTGGGATATTTTCTGTTTTCTTGCATATACTTAAGCATAACCTATGGAATAATATGTGGTTTATTTTTAAAAGTGTCCCATGTGCAGTTGACAAAAAAATGTGTATTCAGCGGTGATTGGATGGAAAGCTCTGTATATGTCCACTACATCCATTTGTTCTAAGCTCTGCTTCAGATCTGCTACTTCTTTACTAATTTTTGTCTGCTTGACCTATCTTTTTGTGATAAAGAGGTTTTAATATTGTAGTATTGGATATTAGATTTTTATATCCATTAAGATTTGTCTTACATAGCTGGGTGCTCCCATGTTGGGTTCACACATATTTATGAGTGTTACCTCTTCATCCTGAATTTTTCCCCTAACCAAAATACAGTGGCCTTCTTCCTTTCTTTTGATCAATCTGGATTTGAAATTCAGAGTATCTACAAACAGGATTGCTCCTTCTGGGTTTTGTTTTGTTTTGTTTTGTTTTGTTTTGTTTTTTCTGAGATGCTGGGTCATATAGTATTATTTGCCATCCTTTGTTGTTGAGCCTATGAATTTTTTATGAGTTAAGTGTGTTTTTTGTATACAGCATAATGTCGGATTTTGCTTCCTAATCCACTGTGCCAGTCTATTTCTCTTAATTGGAGAATAAAGTCCATTTACATTGGTGGGTATAACTGAAATATATTGACTTATAATTGACATACTTTTTAACTTCTATTCTTTACCCTTTTTTCTTCTGTGTTTTAATTGGTTGTCCTATTTGGTGTTTTCTTTCTGTTCTCATTCATAAAGTTTGGGTCATTTTGGTCCCTCTTTAGAATATCTTTTAGTACTTTGTGTAAGGTTTGCTTTGACATCATGAAATCCTTTAGTTGTTCTTTGTCATGGAAGCATTTCACTTCTCCTTCATACTTGAAAGTTTTGCATGGTATAGCATTCTAGGATGGAATTTGTTTTCATGGAGGATTTGAAGTGCTCTGCTCCATGCTTTTCTTGACTTCATGGCTGGTGAAGAGAAGTGTGCTGTTATTCTGATGGGTTTTTCTTTAAATGTTATTTGTTTCTTTTCTTTTTTTGTTTCTTTTCTCTAGTAGCTTTTAGTATATTATTCTTCTGCTGGATTTCTGGGATCTTGACTATTAGGTGTTTGGGTGTGTTTTTAGTTGGCTTGATGTTATTTGGAGTTCTGTATGCTTCAGTTAACTGAATGTCAGATTGTTTTCTCATGTTTGGAAAGTTTTCTGCTATTACTTCTGCCCATATACTTTTTATGTCATTTATATTGACTCCCTCTTTCTTGTTGCTTGCTATTAATCTCACATTGTTCATCTTTGTATAATCTTTCAGGTGTTGAATTATTTTTTCCTGCATCCTAGTTGTTTTAAGAGATCCCTTCTTAACTTTTCCCTAGCTACAACTGTGTCTTCAAGATCTGAAACTCTTTCTTCACTTTCGTTCATACAGTGTTGCCAGCTTGTGATTGAGATTTTATTTTCCTGTATATCTCTTTGAAACTGTTTCATGCACTCTATTTCTTTCCTATATTGTTCATTGAAGCATTCCATCATTTTTCTAGTCTCCCTTAATTTTTGGTAATGTCTTCTTTAGAAGCATTTATTAATTCTTTCACTATAGTTATCTACTTTTTCTTTCTCTACTTCAGAGATTATATCTCATCCACTTTCATCTCTATCTTTCTGCAGTTGTTCCTTTACTTCAGATTCCATTAATTCAGGGATTTCTTGTTTTTACTTTAAAGGTTTTTTCGGATCTGATATCCTCTATACTTTTGTACAGTTTTTTTTTTTTTTTTACTTCAAACACTATTAATTCAGAGATTTATTGCTTTACTTCAAAAGTCATTTCTGATGTGATTTCCTGAGTACCTTTCTGCATTTCTTTCTTTACTCCAGATGCTATTAATTCAGGGATTTCAGCTGTGTGGTTCTCATTTTCTTCTATGCTAGTGTCTCCTGCACTTGTCCTGGATTGACTGGAAGCCGGAGATTTCATCTTGCTCCTTCTGTTTTTCATTCTGTATAGCATTCTTCTGTGACCTTTGGTGTAGAACTTTGGTGAAATTATGTAGTTAGTGCCTACTGAAATTCAGATCCACATCTACCAGGTTTGATCTTGTCCAAACGTTCCTGGCTGGGTCACACTGCTGTACTCTGCTACTTCCTGCTGCATCCTGTGGAAGTCAACCTGCTATGATCCTCTGGCAAGATGTTCAGCTCCTGGATTAGCTGGAAGAGTCTGACCCCAGGACCCTCTGCGGTGAATTTTGCTGCAGGCTTCCACAGTAGATGCTGGTTTGGGTCTGGTTGGGGGAGTTCCCGTCCTGCAGACTCATAGGCCAAAAGTTCGTACCTACATGAACACTGGTCCTGTGATCAGAGCAGGAAGAACTTGTGGTTGCGCAGAGTTCTTACCTATGCACATACCTGTCCCAGGGTCTGGGCCTCAAGTTTCTAACCAACTCTCTTACTTATCAAATAGATTTATACATCTCTAGAGAAGTGGTGCTTACCCAACAAAGTCTGCCTTACCAACTCATCCTACTTCATTTTCACTGATGTGCTTGCTGCATGTTGCATTAAGTCATAGAAAGCATCACATCTTTTTCCTTACCAGGGGTAACATTTTTACCAATTTTGGAAGACTGATATTTTTCTCTTCTTCCTTTGGATCATAATTACCATCAAACTTTGTGCTCTTAATCTCTTTCCTTAAATCGAATTCATAATATACCTGGAATTGATCACATTATATCTGATGTATGTAAAATATACAATAAAGGCCCAATCCTTTCTGTGTGTCTTTGTCCCCTCCTATATTTCGATTTTAGTTCTTTTTACTTCAGGTTTCAAGATTTAATTCACAAACCTCTCCTTTGTGAAAATTCTCCAAGATACCCATTTGACAGTACTTTCCTGTGCTCTCATCTCTGTACCCATCTGCTTTACTTTTTGTCCCTACCTTAACATATTATTAATAAGCATTGCATACATACATATCAATTGCCGTAGCTCTGCAATTTCTTTTTACTTCAGAATGAATGTAATGGCATATCATAGTAGCTGGCAGAGTGAAAATACAGAAAAATTTCTCACAAATTTTTTAAAATATATTTTTAGTGTGACAAAAAAACACTAACTTTTTTTTTCAATATCAGACATCTAGGTGGTACACCATGTAAATAAAGCCTATTTGATAAAGTCACAAAGAAAAACAAATTATTATCTTTCATGAAAAAATAAGACCAATGATCTCATAATTTTTTGTATTATGGCCAGCTCAGCCTGCCCTAGGGGTGGGGCTGGCATAGCCATGGATCTAACCTGCAGTTGCTGGCAATCCCTGCAGTTGTCTAAGCTTTCCTAAGCAGGCACTTTGGAATGATGACCTATCTTCCTGGCCCCTGGTCTCATGGTTTTAAGCTCTACAACTTGTAAGACATTTTATCTATCTCTTCCCGCATCTCTCATGATACACTGTTTAGCTCCCAAATCCTCTGAAAAGAATATTCAAAATCTATGTACATGCACATGCAATGTCTTAGCCTTATAAACAAAAACATCAAAATCTTTTTTTAAAAATATGTTATTTATTTGGTACAGTATCTCACTCCATAGGTCAGACTCATAATAATCCTCCTGTCTGAGCCTCCACAGTGCTGGGATTATAGGTGTGCACCACCATGCTTGATTTTGGTGGCCAGCACAGTGCACCCAGTTTCTGGGTTGGTTCAACATGTAGGATTGGATCTGAGTCCTTGTGCTTGCCAGGCAGGCACTTTGGCAGTTGAACTATCTTCCAAACCCCCAAAATCTTGAAAACGTATCACAACATCTTTCCCCAACCAACACTGCATCGTTGCTTAGAAATAAATGAAAGATAAAGGTGATTAAGTGTTTTGTGACACAAAAAGCCAACCCCCTAGTCACATCCTCTATGAACAAGTATGGTCCCTCATTTCACTCCTTTGAACAGAAAGTATAGATAAATATCATATCTAAACTGATTTATTATTTTCCATTTTATTGAGATATAATTGATAAATAAAAATCTTATACACCTAAGGTATGTGACATGTTGATTTGGTATATATAATTCTGAAATGATTACTATAATCAAGTTGATAAACAAATCCATCATCGCACAGTTTCCTTTCATCTGCGTGTGTGTCTGTGCTCTGAAAACGTTAAGATTTCTGTCTTAGCAAATTTCAAATATACAATAAATTATTAGCTACAGTTACCATGTAATATTTTAAACCACCAGTACTAATATGGAATTTTATCTGAAAATTCGAACTCCTTGACCAACCTCAGCCTTATAATTTCTATCTTCAGCCCCTGGGAACTGTCATCTTATTTTCTGCTTCTATGTCTAAATTTTTAAGTGTCCACATATAAGTGAGATCTCTTTCTTTTCCTGATACAGGCACTTAGCATAACATCCTCTAGTCTTACCCATGTTGTTGTAAATGACAGGATCTCCTTTTCTCTAGTACTGAATAGTATTCCATCATATAAACTCTAATTTTATTCATCCATCAACTGGTGAATACAGGTTGTTTCCATAGCTTAGCTGTTGTGAGTACTGCTGTCGTGGACATGGGTGGGTGCAGATATCTCTTCAAGTTATTCATTTTATTCCCTTTGTATGCATAATAAAAAGTAGAACGATCATGTGTTATTTCTTTTTTTTTTTTTAATTTTTGGAAAAACCCCCATATTGTTAAAGTCCATTAATTGCTAAACTTATTTTAAAAATCTTGGTATTTGATACATGTAAAATTAGGAAGAATATATTTATCATGAAAGATAATAAAAACTGGTAAACAATAATACTGGTGATTTATTGAGCACTTACCATGAGCCAAACATGGTGCCAATGCTTTACAACTTATCTTTCATTTATTCCTATTCAAATGCACTACATGTAATTACAATCATCTGCAAATTAAGAAACTGAATCTTAAATGGCCTAGGAAATATTCTCAAGCGTATGTCTCCACTACATGGAAGGACATGTACATAAATAAACCTCAGCCTATAGCTTATACAAATTTCCAATACCCTATACCACCAGCCACCACAAAGAAGGCACATACCGTGCTTTTATGAAGCACTCTAGAGTAAAAAATCAGCATAATTTTGCAGTCTTTCTTTTCCTTAATACCCTATACACGTGGTGCAGATCACAGCCACAATATTTCAAGACTCCATCAGGGTGGAGGCCCCTTTCTCCATTAACTAATGATGAACAATAAGCATTAATGAGTAACAAGTCATTATTGCATTAAGCCACTGGTATCTAAGGGTCAATTATTTGCTGAAACATAAAGTAGCTCCATCCTGATAAGTATAGCTATTAACACAAATAAATAACACATAATTGTGAACAGATAGAAACCCTTTCCATACAAGGTTAATGTTGCAGCATTAAAACAAGTTAAGAGCATAATTCTCTAACAGACAAATAATGAAATAAGCCACCACGCAAATTAGCTGATAGTGAGGGTTCATAATTAAAATAATTATGACACTTACGGTATATATCAAACAATAAAAGAAAATTACAACCTAACTTCTTAACCATGTGCTCAAAAAAATGATTATATATACATTCATAAAGAAACATAGAAAAATGGAAAGCTAGTGTTTTGATTCATGGTAGAATAATAAGACAGAAGAGAATTTGTTTTATGGTGTTATTTTTTGAGAAAAATAATTTTTTATTAAAATTGATCTTCTAGCTTATGCATTAAGTTAATACTTTCCTTTAAATAATCTACCATATAAGATAAAAAGTAAGAAACTAAAGTAGAAGAGTTGAACTAAAAGAGAGCTTTAGGTTCCCAAAACTTGTTTTAACATAGCCATAATTAATAAAAAAGAAATCAAAATTGAGCAAATAAAAAATTTATTTCTCTTCATTTGACCAATTGAGAAACTTTTTCCTGGTAACTCCTTCTTTAGTGAGATAAACCTAAATCTTTTACCACTTTTTTCCTTACACTATTATTCAATAATGTAGTCAACTAATGAGGAAGTCTTAACCATAAATGTTACAGAAAATATCTGCAGGAAATTTATAATTAAACACAGCAAATTTTCTGCCCTCTCCTGTTGCTGGGGCAGGGGGTGGCGTATTCCAGCTTATAAATACAGAATAGCATCAACACCCTTATTCCCCCTTCCCAAAATGCTATTTAACTGATTTGGAACATTTTAAGCAAGAATGAAATTACTTGTTAAGAATTGGTGGCCACAGACATAGGTCAGTGGTCTAAGTGTCTACCTAGACAAGTGTAAGCACCTGGGATAGATCCCTGGTGCCACATGCCATGCCGAGTTTGCCACCAAAGCCAAGTGTAGTGGTGTACTCCTGTAATCCCAGGGCTAGGGAGGTTGAAGCAGGAGGATCGCTAAAAGTCTGAGCTGCACAGTGAAACTTTGTACCAAATACATAAAAGAGATGACTCACCAAAAGGGGATGGCAGACCCAACATTTAAATTTGAAATGTACCCCAAATGTGTCTTGTATTTATTAAGTAGTTGGATCAATGGGGATCTCCACTCAGAAGCAGATTCACCCATTAATGAATTCAGTAACAAGATGTGCTATTGGGGATTAGGGCCTGATTGGAGGTGGGTTATTAGGGTCGTATCCTGCAAGAGTGTATTCTTGATCCCAGATCTTTCCTTCTCTTTCTGCTTTCTGAATTCCATGATGTGATCAGATTGCCTCTGCCATCCATGTCTTTCATCATGCCATTTCTACCTTGAAGTCAGCCTACAATGGAATGAATATTCTGAAAACCATGAGCCAAACCAATCTTCTTCATCTTTAAGTTATGGGTGCTGGATATTTCGTTTCAGCCACAGGACTAATGCAGATGGATTAATAAAGAGGGAACATTGAACAAAAGACTTGCTTCTTTTGTGCCCTTATGGCATTGCTAGAAATAACATCACCTATTTAATTATACTTTTTCATTTATGTGTTGGTACAGGGTCTCACTGTACAGCAACTCAGACTCATAGTGATTCTCCTGTTCTCAGCCTCCCCAGCACTGGGATTACAGATGTGTGCTACCATGCCCAGACTCGTTCATCAATTTAGCCTGCCCCAGGGCTGGTGCAGCATATGGGACTGGGGACTGAACCCTGGTCCTCACACTTGTGTAAGCAGACGCTTAGTCTGCTGAGCTACCTCGCTGACCCTAATTATATTTTCAAGTTTCCCCATAATACATATTATATGACAATTTCTTAACAGAGAATTTTTCCCAAATAGATTTCAGTATTGTCTTTCTCTATTTCAATTAATTTTAATGAGAAAGAGATAGCAATGAGACAGTTTCGCAACAAGTTAGTAGGACAGTTACAATAATTAATACATTGCATATTCTTGTCTTCATAGTAGTTGTTCAGAGTAGAAGATGCAGACATATCTTGTCTAACGCTATTAGTACAAATCTTTCTTCTCATTGAGCTAAGAGAAAGTAGCTGTATATATAGTCCAATATTCCATAATAGTAGTGGGTTATCAGCAGATCTGGCAATGTTGGAAGTTGTGTATTGTCTCCCTCTAGATAGTACCCTACTTCTATTTGGCCATTTGAAATTGGAGGCCAGCTTCAGTTTTCCCTAGGATCAAAATGCTCACTGTGGAACTCACAGGAAACCTTGACACCAAGCTCTAAGTCTTTACTGATTCAACAGGAAAAATAATAATGTCTTTTTTTTAGAAGCCTGTATAGACCAGGTCACTGGGAAACTTTAGCGCCATTGAGATTTATTACATACAGGTGTGCTTGTTGAAAGAAACAAGAAAAGTCTTTTTAAAGATAAATTTCAAGAACTATTTTCAAAGCAAATAAATCATAAATAGAACACTAAGCAAAATCAACAAAATGCCCCTATTGACACAATCGTTTCAAAAGTGTCAATGCTTTACTTTCAAAAAAATCGAATGAAGAAATCCTTGTCTCTATCCAAAATTAGCCTCTAGATTCAAATGTCAATAAAATTATTTGTGTTAATGCTGAAATACTGCTTAAAATAAAAATAATTTAATAATATTAAAATAGAAAATATGCTACCAGTTTGAAAAGGCTTGATATTGTTACCCATGTTTGACGATACTCTAGAAAAATATTCAAGCACATCATGATTTCTTTGTCATTTGAAATAAGAGGTTTGTGGCAGACACTATTGAATGCCTACAAACATTTCCTCCTTTATCTTTACTAAGAAAACCTCAGATTCCTTGAGCTATGTATTGTTATAAAATCATATCTCAAACTTGGAAATAACACAAAATAATAAATTCCTGCTTTTCAATGTCTAATAGGCCCAATGAAGAGTATCTAATTATTTAGGAAGTATTTCTTTGTTTGACTTATAACTTACTCTTGACTGTGTAAAGATAGATTTTAATTTGTAAAATATTAATAAATTGCATGGAATTTGGGTGTCTGGTAGAAAAGATAATCCCTATATTACTGCTCTGTAGCCCTGTAGAATATTTATCATTTTATATTTAATTTGACAATTGCATTTTGACATTCTTTCTTTGAATCTGTCAGTCTTTCCTAGTCACCTTTGAACTAACTTTACTACTTTGATGGCTCCCTCATTAAGAATTTACCTCTGACATGTACTCACTCTATGTTCATATGACAGTCACGCTTTTAACCATTCGAAATTAAAGTTTGACAGTATTCAACCCTAGGGAATACATCCTGATTACTCTCAAACATTCATGGCATTCCAGTATCTTTTTGTCAGTAATTGTTCTAGGAGTTATTATGGGCCAGTTCTGATCAATAAAATATAAAGAAAAGTCAGCTGAGGATTTCTAGGAAAAAAATCTTTTTTGAACTATAATAAAGAAAAAGCCTCCTTTTCTATCATCTTTCATGTCTCTTTGTTAGGATGTCATTTTACAGAGCTGAGGTATCCATCTTTCAAGTATGGGAAAAGATGTAACTGAACACACTAAAAATACAGAGTAAATAAATCCAAGGAAGATCTGAGTCCTTGACAACCTCACTGAGGTACATAGCTAACTCTGAAGTGCTGGTACTGGGCTCCTGGTTGAGTAATAATGTCTTCATAATTATAAATATTATCAGACAAGCCTAGCGTGGTGGCGCACGCCTGTAATCCCAGCACTCGGGAGGCTGAGGCAGGTGGATCGATGCGAGTTCGAGACCAGCCTGGGCTACAAAAGTGAGCTCAAGGCCAGCCTGAATTGCATAGCGAGACCCTGTCTCAAAAAGACAAAAAAAAATATTATCAGACAAATGTTATTTTACTTTCAGTTGAAAGCATTCCTAACACATAGAAACTTACAGAGAAAATGAAAATAAAGCTGAAAATTTATGGGTTCCACATTCACAGATTCAACCAACTAGACTGAAAATATATATTTTTAAAATTACATGTGAAATAAAATTTTCCCTTGTCATTTATTCCCTACACAATGCAGTTGAACAACTACTTACATAGCATATATATTATGCTATATAAGCAATTTAGAAATAGAGTATATAAGAGGATGTGCATAACTTATATATAAATACTATGCCATTTTATATAAACAACTTGAGCGTCCATAGATTTTAGCAGCCTCTGGGGTCCTGGAACCAATGTCCCACAGATACTGACGAACTCCTCTGTACTGTTTGAATTCTTAGTACCAAAATTCCCTTTTTTAAAATCTTTTGTGCCCATATAACACAATCAGAAAACCCAAATGCATATCTGACTATGGTACCACAGCTGTAGTTTGGGGCCTGGTATATGTAAGTTAAATAAGAACAAACTATTATGCAGAAATTTGATTGGTTCACTGCAAAGAGGATATTCCTGAACCATGTTTTGAATTAAGAATGATAACTTGGTTGGCTAACTTTCTAACTGTAATTTGTCTAACTGTACCCTGCTGGTAACTGCTCTACAACTCTCTTGGAGTGACACACAGTCTTTAAAGCTTTCATTTGTGTTATTGCTTTTTCAACAAAAGTGCCTTCTCTGTGTACTTTATGAACATTGACATCCCATTACTTTAGATACTTCAGAGTTTGCAGATGTAAATTATATTGTACCCTCTGTAGTAAACTTAATTATAGAACCTTCTGATGACTGTGATTTACTTCTCAAGTGTGACAGAATTCTTTGAATTTCCCAGCAATGGATATACATTTTGATTAAACAATAAATACACTTTGTATTTTAACACTGAAAACCTGAAAGTATATTTACAAAAGTATCAAATAATTTTAATTAATATCCACATGAAAAATATAGAGACATAGACATTTTGAGGGATCATCCAATTTTCAACTCAGTGGCAAAGAAACAGGTACAGAAGAAACCTATTGTTAATCTTTTAAAAATATTATCATTTAGATAATCTTTATCACTGATCATGAAAGTGGTTCCATAGTTTTTCAACCAGTGAGGGAAAAGAGCATGTTGGCGATATTTAAGAAGCAAAGTAATGAGAATGTGAAATAAAAATTATTCTATAGGTTTAATTGCCATAACAACCCTGAGACACTCTCTAAGGATGTCCAGAGAATTTTAGAACAAATCTAAGAGCACTAGGAGAAACCGAGAAAGTACAGCTTTTGAACTATTGAAGTGGCATTAATCTTATCTATGAACTATAAATTACAAATTATATCTGCATATATGACTTAAATACAGACTTTCATTTGTATCCTGCTCAGAGAGCACTAGAAATGTATGTCACATTAAAATGACTCTCACATATTGTGACCTCATTTTCAAGTAGCTAATGAGACACAAATCAGTCTTATTTTCCGTGTGGCACCAAATTTATGTAGACAAAAGAATAGTGTGTACATCAGTCTTTATCTCAGTTTTACATGGTCTATTTAGTAACTAAATTGCAACTAATCACCTTCCTACCCAATTAATCACACTGCTACAAACACATGCTTTTCTTTTGCGTAGGATGGCGAATAATATGAAAACATATGACTCCAAAGTATTTTAATCACCTTGTATTGTGCCAGGAGGAGTAAACTACCCTCATAGAATATTAAAATAAAAGTAACAGGATTAATTTTAGGGGTATAAATTAAAGTGGCACCCTCAAGCTCTTGGTGAAGAACAACTCAATTTAAAATGCATGTACACTTATAAGAGAACCTGTGCTGTAATATCCTATAACTCAGAGGTGTCCCAAATTCCCTGGTCAAGGAGATTATGGGACCTCAGAGGAAAGGGATGAATGAACTGCAGTGCGTCTAAGGAGAATCACCCAGAGAAGAACATTCTCTCAGGCTTTCACAGAAAGCAAAATGGCCAAGCAATGGCCGTGACTCGTCCCAAAGGCTAACACTAACAACAGTTCTACAAAGTACTGTCTATGGTCTCAAATTTAATCCTGAGGGGATT
>PVJA010027329.1:0-28702 GCA_004027025.1 Myocastor coypus
GAAAGAAAGAAAGAAAGAAAGAAAGAAAGAAAGAAAGAAAGAAAGACAGAAAGAAAGACAGAAAAACAGAAGGGGAAATCAAAGTAAAGCAAAGACAAAAATAAGCACCTGACACACCACTAATTACTGTGGATTCTAGCTCTTGAAATTCACTGACACATGTACATCAGGAGTGGACAGCCAAACGGGTGTCCACAACAGGTATGCCTCCTGAAGGAGCCTGCTCACTGTGGGCAGAGCAGCGCAATGCTGTGTCGTCACAGCCCCTGTGGGGTTTCCTTGGGCTCTGCTGCTCCCCACAGCTCACACTGTCGGGGCCATCTCCACCTGGAGCCCCCTGAGCACCCCGTGGGGCAGCGTTTTCCTCCTCAGCTTTTCCCTGACCACAGGTGATTCATCTGCGCTCCAGCTAGGCAGACGGGGCATCTGATCATTTCCCACTCTCTCCTCTGTTATTCCAAAATCTAAGATAATTGCCTGTTCAGTTTTGTTATAAATCACACACACACACACACACACACACACACACACACACACAAATTGGGTTAGGTTTTGGAAAGCCTTCACTATCCTCTCTATTACTTCAAATGATCCATTTTTCTGTTGCAGATAGACTTGATAAAGCTTCTAAGTCTCAAGCCCCTCGGTTAGCACCTCCATCCTCCCTCTGCTCTCTGCTCTGGGTCTTGGTCTCCTGCTCCCTTTCTGGTCTGTATCAGCCACCAGTACGACCAAGGGGCTGCGGGCATCCTTAAGTCACTGCAAGCTAACAGGGCTTCCATCCATTTGCTTCTCCCTGAAATGGAAATGATCACCGTCACCCTGCCATCTTCGCGGAATCTTTTCAGTAGAGATGACATAATAAATGCAAAGTCGCACTGAGCGCACAGAAGGGTCTCACATCAAAGTGTATTGAAAATTATTTATCTATTTTCAGCGCATATGACTCCAAATCAAATCATCTGTGTCCATCCAGGAGAAAGTGGAGATAAGTGGTTTTATGAGTAAATCTAAAACTAGTTTTGATCAAAGGGAGGAAATTGCCAAGGCTAGATAAGGTGCCCATCCCGAGTTTGCCATGGAGGTTACAAAACTAGATATCAAATCCCAGGACGAGGCAAGAGAGGCCACACTGTGAAAATGATTCCCCATTGCTTTTATTACTATTTTAGTCTGGGGGGGGGTGGTTGGGGACCCTCTGGATTTTCTATAGTAAATAGGCCTTAAGTTTCAGTAGGGAGCTGGTGGCAGGCACAATAAAGGAATCCACCAATGGGAGCCATCAGGAAAGAGAGAGAACTCATACTTGGTGCCTGCTGTTGTGGGAGACACCAGGTGGCTACACAGGGTGCATGTGCCGGAATCAGGTTCAAACTCATGACCTTGCACTTGCCAAGCAGACACTTATGCCATGGAACTATCTCCCCAGGCCCTTTTGTTTGACTTTCTAAAGCACATATTTCCTTAGTTGTACAAGAATCATAATTGCTCAGTTGGGCAGGGGAGGTGCTCACCTTCCCGTTCCATGGTGTCTCCCATGCAGAAGGTCTGCTCTGGAGTGTGAGACCCTGCTGCACCTCCCAGTGCTGGGAAGGTGGCTGTCAGGCTGGCCCACAATTCCCAAGACCTTGGCTGTTACCCTGGGCTGGACTAGAGGATCCCAGCAGACGCTAGGGGTTTTGATGAGCACATGCTCTTCTCCCTAACTCTTTTCAAGAGTTGAAAAGGCTGGAGTACCACACCAGGCCTGAACCCTCATCTGTGAGTGCCATGACAGCCATCCACCTCTCTGCCGCCTTCTGCAGAAGGAGCAGCTCACCAGGTTGGTCCAAAGGATCACTGGTGTCTAGGTCAGTTCTTAGCTCCTGCCTTGTCCTAGGGGAGAGCTCCCCAAACCTGTGGGTCTCCACTGCTTAATGAGAAAAATGATGGCTTCTTAATAAGGCCGCTGGAAGCCTTAGTCACGCATGCCCTTGCTTAGCAGCTGGTTAGCTTTGCTGTGATTGGGACTCCATTGCAATTTCCACTTTTGCTCAAACGCAGTGCAAGTGCAGAGAAAAGACATCAAATACCACATGAATGAGATAGGCAAAATTACAAAAGCACTAATAGTGTTATTGTTCTGCTCATTTCGTGCTCCCCTTAGGTACGTTTCCCAGATAACAGGAAATACCCCGAGAAAAGAAATCCGGATGATCCCTCCTTTTCCTTCTGTGGAGCTTAGAAAACCCTCACACATCTCTAACAATGTGAAAAATGCCCCTTTGTGAAGCATGAGTAACCATTTAAATGAGGGACACACACACACACACCCTGAAAAGATTGTGAAAAGAAAGAATTAATTCATCTAGTCTGCCTGCTTCATAGAAGGAAGAAGCGAGCCTCCAACCCAATAGCATTTCCTTCAAATATGAACCTTGGAGTATATAAGCAACTGACTTTTCCATTTGGTTCCTTAATTTCTCCCCATCAGATTTCTTCCTGTCTCTTGCCTGGAAATGTCATCATCCATCACTCCCCTGGAATGAGGCACATCCCTGTGCACCTTGCCTTTCCCTCTCCCTTGCCCTGATAAGTGTGGCAGAGCTGGGTGCTGTTGACAAGATTCACATTTGCAGATGATAAAACGCCATTTACACCAGGAATGTCCAAGATGGGGGCGGGGTCCTCAAGCCCTGCTCAACAGGAAAAATGAGCCAGGGCTTCCAAATGAAAGGAACAAAATACTGTCCAAGTTTTAGCTTGTGACTGAAGAGAGGGAGGGGGAGGAAGAGGATGAGCATCGATTAGCACTCGTTTCCATTCTCAGCGGTAACACTGTGGGCCAGCCTTTGTGCGCTGGGCAGATTGGGCATCATGGATATTCCTCCTCAGGATGTGTGTCAATAGAGAATGCAAAAACGTTTTCTAAAGCAGTTGGATGTTTTTGTAAACGGTCAGTATTTTTATTTTCTTTTAATATTTAAGAACTGGCGCCCTCCACCATTTTAAAGGTAGAATCACCACCATCAGTTTGTGCTATCCCTTCCTGTGTGCCCTATCCAGCCTGGAACATTGGCGTTGGGTCAGAGCCACTGCTCCACACGGTGCACAGCACTGGGCTGAGTCCTTGGGGACCATGACAGGGGTGCGCTCCCCACAGCGCTTCTGGACCAGACGGGACATTGGAGGTAGCATGGCTCTGCCTTTGTTCCTTACTTTGGGGATCTGAGGTGGAGACGGGGTAGTCAGAGGACGCAGGAACACCGGCCAATGCTTAGCCAGAACATTGACAGCCACTGTGTCTGGGGTCTTTTTTGGGGAAGGGGATCCCCCAGACCCTTTGCCAGTCCTGCTGGCAGCACAGCAGCTGGGCCACCTCCTGGGAACAACCTGCACTGGCAGGCCACAGCTTTCCTCTGGGATCCTCTAGCCGCACACAGGAAATGGTGTTCAGAGACAAATAAGAGGGAGGGTCCACCTATGGAGTCCTGAGCCTCCCTTCCTTGCTGGTCATCATGAGGACTTAAAACTCTCCAGCAGGTCTAGAATCTACACAGATGGAAAATATGGGGAAGCCTAGCCAGAGAGGAGGGGTGATGCAGGATGCTGAGCCCCTAGATCACCAATGCACAGTTATCACGTCAAGTAATTATTTGGGCAATCACGTGGTTGTGTCTATTTCTCCTTTGTAATAAGACCCACAAGGCAGGACAACTTGCTCTCTTGTTTCTGCAGTGAGCACAGTGCCCAGCATGTAGAACAAACCACTGAGCTAGCCCAGCATGCAGGTCCTCTGGGCACAGAGCTGTCAGGTCTCCTTGAATCTCTGTCTGCCACCAGCACGCAGCAGGACTCTCCAGAAGTAAGTGTCCTGCCGGAGTCCACTGGCCCCCAGTAGCTGGTAGGACCAGCCATGAAGGTCCGCTTGCTCCAAGTCGTGAGGGGCACCGTGATCAGAGACTACACCTGAGTCTTGCTGGCTGCAAATGCAGGCTCCACATTTCTCTCCCACCACCCTAACTTGGGCCATGGCTCCCTTGCTGGGTCATTATTAGCCACCCAGGTTGCCAGGCACATGGAGTATGTTATTTGGAAGAGGTGTCCGTGCTTCCCACCCTCCCAATATTACCATCTCCCCAAGTCCTAACGTCACCCACTGTGTCATGCTGCCAACGGCCTAAGTTAGGTAAATGCCACTGAGAAAATTTCTGATTTCCTTTAGAACAGTGCAACTTAGAAATTCAGAAAAGATCGGGGTGAGACTGGGAGAGAGACCCAGAGGCTGTTAGAACTCCCTGGTGTTGAGGCTGATCCTGATCATGGGTCAAAATCTGACCAGTGGTAGCACGGAAAGAGTTTCAGGAAGGAGGAGCTGGTTTTGCCTAGCAGTCAACGAGCCCCTTGCCCACCAAAGGAAGAAAGTATGAGACAGGAACCTCAGAGATGGCCTTCTGACTGAAGTAAACTGAAGGCTGTGTTCCTCTGTGGCATGGCCTCCAGGTTCCTCACCCTGTAACCCTGGGTGAACACAGCACAGGCTGTCAGTCATCCCTCCAGTCACAGAACCAGGACATCAGAGAAGTCTCAGGTGACTGTGACTGAAGCAATAAACTTCACTTTTGCTGCTCATACCAAGCCAGTAGACAAGCCAAGGACCAGTCCTGAAGACTGCAGCTGAAAACGTCAAGGCCGTCTATCGATGCCATCTCCTGCTTGTTGGAAACCCTGCCTTCTGTCTCCTCTCTGCCATGAAATCTCCACCCCAACCCAGTCTTTGCCTTGGAAGGAGCATGACATGGGTTAAAGGACTCCGCAACCTTCTGAACTACAAACAGCTCGAAGAGTGGCGCAAGGGAAGAGGTCCACCCTCCTCTCATGTCACAAATGTGAGTTATCGATGGGTAAGGAATCCCCCCTGGGTTATCTAGAATGCGTAGCAGTTGTTTTCCGTTTTGATTTTTGTTTCTTGCCAGCAGATATCCTTAAATCCAAGAGGTTCTATCTCCCTTCAATTATATTTCCTTTCATTTACTTTTCCCAATATTGGGTCATTTCTAAGAAACCAAGCATCCTTTCTTCTGGGCTCATGAGGAACGACAGAAACCCTGAGCAGCAGCAGCAGCAGCACAGAAGGCTTCTGCTGCCTGAGGTTGCCTTCAACGTCCCGTGGGACAGGCTTGGCGCTTCCGGTGCCTCCCAGGGTAACATCATTCACAAACAGGCGGTGAGGTAGAGAGCCCAGGGCCCTTGAGCACGGCGCCAAGATCCAAAGTGAAATACCTCTTTAGGTCTGATTCTACCGTGTTTTCAAGTTTGGATTTTGCGTGTGTATTTTTTGTTCATAATGGTGGTGCTGGCTTCTTTAACTTGTCTTGTGGCAGTGGTATTTGACTTGGATTACTTGATTGCTTTGAGAATGTCAGGATGCAAAGTGGAAGCAAAGTGACTTCTGGGATTCCTCTGCTCCTGGGACCCTGAGCCTCTATAGTTACTATCTGGACCCATCCGTCCACAGATGTCGCTGCTGTTCACACCGGTCACTTCAGAAACACTCTGGAAATAGGCAATTCGAGGAGTAAGAAGCTTTGGTCCTGTTCCTGCCTCCAGAAGTTCACACACCGCCTCTAGCTTCCTCTGGGTCCTAACGCTCCTCCCCAGGAAGCAGTAATAGCCCTTTGCCGGATGTGACAGAGCAGCACGACAGTTCCTCACCCCGAGGCCGGGAACGTGGATGAAGTACAGTGGCGAGGACTAGAGAGACTTACAAATTACAAAGCTCAGGTGCTCTTGTCTGGCCTGGGGTGGGGAGCTCCTGGGATGGCCACAGCGTGACCGTGTGCAGTGTGTCGCTGCTCAGGCGCCGGATGTTCCGACGAGACCTCAGAGTGGAGCCCTTTGCACCGGTCTGGCAGGGGGATTTGGGATTCTCCTCCGTGCCCCAGACTCTGAACTCCTCCAAAAGGCCAGTGAAACGGAAATGCTTCCTTCCTCCTAAGTTAGAACGTGGCTGGGCAGAGCAGACATTCGGGCGTAGACCTGAGCGCGTCCACAGGGGTGTGACGTTGCAAAATGACTATGAACTAATTGTAAATGAAATGCTAAGGCGGCACCAAAGGGGCACAAGTCAGAGATACAAGACCAGCGCAGTTCCAGCAGGGCACCTCGCCGCCGGTGCTCCGGGGTCCAATTCACAGTCCCACACAGATCGAAGGCAAGCCCTGTCCTCAAGCTCATACTGAGAGTCCTGTCTTTACCGGGCAAAAGAGAGTTCTCTTCCCCGGCCTCAAAGTAGATATCGCAGAGCAATCAGAGCTGGCCACAAGCAGCTGGTTGCTGGTAGGGTTGCGTTCTTAGGAATGAGGGTGACCAACAGATTTTCAGCAGATAAGGGTAGCTTGGAGAATTTATGTCTCTCTTCAAAATGTATAACAGAGTATGAGGTGAGCTGAGGCTTGTAAAAGAAGAGAATATCTGAGGTGGAATTACTATGAAGCCAAAATATTTTAGACATGAAATACTCTTTTGCTACTGTAGGCATCAGTCTTAGGCTGGCCTGGAAACCTTGCCAGAAATCTGACCTCTGCATCGAATGTCTATTTAGTGGATAAGAGGAGGCTCCCCGGCTAGGGACTCCATGTTATCATCTGGGCCACTCTTCCTAGAACAGCTATGTTCAGGCCAGATCACAACCATGAGATCATAGAACCCCCGACGTGTGTGAAGGAGGTAGCAGTCAAGCCTGAGAACTAGGCAACCTTGGCCTGCAACCCAGATCTGCTCTTACTCAGCAAATGACCATGGACAGGAGGTAGCCTCAGGGTCTGAGGTTGCACAGGTAAAAATGAAGAGAATCAGGCCAATTGATTAAAGCTGCTAAGAGGACTGAGGAGGACGGATAACTCGGGTAGTTTTCCCTCACTGCTGTGGCAAAAGACCCAACCAACATTCAGAATTAAATGGGAAGGCCAGGGAGATAGCTCAGTGGGAGAAGCATTTTACTGGCAAGTGCAGGATCCTGAGTTCAGTGCCTGGTACCTGGAGGGTGGGGTGAGGTGGGGTGGTGGATTAAATGGGAAAGGTCCATTTAGCTCACAGTTCATAGAGATTTCAGTTCATAATCCAGTCCGCTCGGTACAAGGCGGTGTGGCCTGGCAGAGCGACACTGCAGACAAGCAACAGTTGGCAAGCAGAGAATGGCAGACACAAGCCAGAAGGGGACCCTAACAGAGACTTTCCGCTCCTTTCATCTTATTTAGGCTACATAGGGCAGGCAAGATGCACACCCTAACCCTAGTGCCCTTGGGTCCAGCAGCGCGCCATGAGCCAACTCCAGCAGCGCACTCCTTAGGTCCAGCCGCCTCTGAGAAAGCCCCACCTGTGAGGGCATGACGCTTCTAGACGCCAACCGTAGAACCGGTCTTAGTGTACTTCCTAACGTGCTCTCAAAGCACATAGTGCAGGAGGGAGTGGAGAGCTGATGGATGGCTCGTGCAAAGGCAGGTGCGGTGCAGCGTGCTCTCCTGCTTGTCGCCTCTCTGTCGAATGCCGTCCAGGCACCTCTGCTTTCTCTAAAGGGGCTTTGCAGCCCTCTGTCTGCTGACTGGCAAGGCACAGCCAATGCAGGGGAGCTCGGCCTGAACGTGATCTATTATCCACACTCAGCATGTTCCCAGAAAGCTGTTGTCCTCCAGAGAACAGGTGAGGGCCTGACACTGCCAGGAAAGTAGGGAAGCTTGCTACTTAATATTTTATTAATGGTATTAAAATTTCTTTGCATAGGTCATTAATCATTAGGTCACATGAAAGGCTTATGTTTATTCAGATCGCGCAATGAAGCCTAGCAGTAAAGATGTAGCCTTTCTCCTTTGGCCGGCACAAGGGCTGAATTGTTCCACGAATGGACAGGCATTTTTCTTCTTGTTGTATTTTTTCTTTGTTTTTACTTAGGAGAGTTCAATTTTGCAAATGTTTATTGAATGGCTTTGAGAAAACAAATATGATCTGGTCTCCCCTGTGGAGAGCCCAAAATGATAGTGATGTTGATAAAACAGCAAGAGCTGCCAACATTTGCCGGCACACCCAGGTGCCAGTCTGTGCTGAGCCACGTGAGCCTTGCTATTAGTCTTATTTAATCCTCGTCTCCACCCTGCGCAAGAAGCTCTGTTATGACTCCTGTTTGGTAGAAATGAAGGCTTCAATGTACGGAGTAATGCACCCAGGGATGAACACTTAGGGTAGGTGGGGACTGGCAAGAAAGACAGCACCGCAGACAGAAGGCTGCTTCAGGTTTCTAGCGGCTTAACGTCGTAGAAGCAAACGTATTGCTGTTCACAATCTGTATGGAGTTGGGGCATGGCATTTGCTCCTGGTTTGTTTCCTAAGCCTTGGCTGTGATGGACTCCCACAGAGAACAGACGTGCTGGGACAGCTCATGGGAAGAGAGGGCACGGGCCGCCAGTTCCGGGGGCTCCTAGGACGGACACTGAGATGAAGAAGAGCGGCCGCACTGTGTCACGGGAAAGAGACCAACTCTCAACCCTGCTGTACTGAGGGATGCTGAGAAGGCCGCTTCCAGGAAACCCTGGGCCGACATAGCTGCCCTCAAGCTTGGGAGCTGAGCACACCCTGTGCCTTTGCTGTGGCAGCATACTTAGGGCCAGAGTGGGAGGAGCACGGGGGAACATGTTAAATAAGCACTGAAATAATGTACCTGAAAAACAAATAATAACATCGGAGATGATAATAGTACAGTTGTTAAAGAGGCTACTATACCAACCTAGTATCTTCTCTCGATGTAGAATTATAAATGAAGAAAGGAGAATATTAACTTGCACATAGCATAGCCTAATTATAATATACCTGTAAGGCCAAGCCCCATGAGTGTCACCCCATTTTCTTTGCCTCGACTCCTTCCTATGAGCACTTTTGAATCCATGGCTTCAGGCCTCCACTGCCTCACAGACCTGCTGGCATCTGGCCCTGTGATGCATCCGAGCAGATGTGTCACCCCTAAGCTAGTCAGCGCAAGCAGAATCCAACAGCTAACCTGCCAGGAAATACTAATGTTGTTAGTACAAAAGGAGAATCATCTTCCGCTCCTCCCGTTGCCCCATCCTGGGAAGCAGTCCCTCAGAGAGGACACAGGCTGCTCTGCAGAGGCGTCTCCTCCAGTGCGATGACCCTGGCTAGAATTCTCTCTCTGGGTTGGACTTTGCTTGGGCCTAAAGACACAGCCACAGCAGCAACTGGGATGGCCTTGTGCTTTCTATTCCCAGCTATGGGTCGTAACTCTTGATGTCCCTCCCCACTGAGGGCCGCATCAGGGATTCAAAAATGCAAATACGCCTTGATCCATAAGGTGTACAAGAAGATGTGATCTCTGTGTGTGTGTGTGTGTGTGTGTGTGTGTGTGTGTGTGTGTGCAGGGTCTCATTATGCAGCCTGAACTCGCAGTGGGCATGTGCCACCACACCCACACTCCATCGCTGGCTCCATGCCAAGGGCGGAGCCAGCTCAGCATGCAGTGCCAGGAATCAAACCGTGGCCCCTGCACTGGCCTAAGCAAGTGCTTATTCCACTGAGCTATCTCGCTGGCCCTCAAGGAGATATGATTGAATGACATATTCAAGAGAGGTTTCCTCTTTTGTGAACTTCCATGTTAATCGCATTCTAAGATCCGTGATTTTTAGCTTCAAATTTTTCTGAGTGTTGTATATCCCCTGACTCCTGTGTACTCCACCAGTCATACGCACCTTAGCATAAAAGACATTATATTTTCTTCAAAAGACATGACATAACCAAGTAATCACTGGACTATACGTAGCACATGCTGCCGCATAGCCTGATGGTCACATGCTAACACCATGTGTGCAAATATGTGCGTGCATGTGCGTGCACACACACACATACAGACACACACACACACTGAGTGACCATCAGCCTTTTTAAACTGCTGGAGTGGAAGTATTAGTTTATATCAATAAGCCTGGGTCTTCTCTGACTAAGAGAACTGAATGGAGGTGAAACGGCATTAGCTCGGGACACGTTTCAGTAGCCTACAACTTTGCAGCTTTTACATGACTCCACTCCTCCTCTTCCTCCTCCTCACCCTCCTCTTCCTCTCCTCCTTCTTCTTCTTCCCAAAGAACTGATACCCATGGGACACCAGTCACCCCAATATTTTCCTCAAGTATCAGACGCTTTGCCTACTTTTGCCCACCATCTACCTAACTGATCGGGGATAACTCAGTCATATACATAACTGACCCAGAAGTAGTGGCCAAAGGGCAGAGTGCATGATCACCTGTTAATCTTACAGAAGATAAAAGTCCGCCCAACTGAGATGATTGTGAGAACGGCCTCACGCTCAGGCTGTGCTCTAGGTTGGGCCACGCAGGCTCTGAGACCCTTGCCTTGCTGATGCTGAACTTGCAGGAGGTGACAGCGGAGCATTTGACAGACAGCCCAGGAGTTCCCTCCCTCCTCTCTGCCGAAAGGAGCTTGGTTCCGGTGCCATGACGCATCGTTTTTTTTTTTTTTTAAAGTTTGTGGCGCTTCCTTTTTTTCTTAACAGAACAGCTTAGCAGTGTCCATATGGATTGCAGGAGAAATAATTAGTCAAATCCTAAAACCATTCTGAGACCTTTCGTGGCCATGAGGGCATCTGGGTAGACATGAAACCATGCCACACAGGAGGAAGGGCACAGTCTGCACCCACGCTTCTCCAACTATTACAGCAACAATAACAAGAACCAAAACCCTTCACTCTCCCTGGGCCACAGAGTAACATCATGGGACTCTTGCATCTGAACTTTGTGCTCCAGCATTCTAAGAGTTTCTCTGGCCTTCAATACTGCTCCTCATAACCCAGGCCTCTTCGTGTTTCCACGTCGGTAGCAGAGGCACAAGTCCACAATGCATAAACAGGCTCAGTGAATTAAATATTGCTCAAATATATTTCATTGGAGCATCACCTGTGTGCCTGGTGGAATCCTACTTACTGGGTATATGGAGTAAGGAGGAGACACGTGGATAGCGTCCTGGCGGACATTCAGTGTAGGGGGACAACGGATGTTAGAGTCAATGCCAGGGAAGATGAGCTACAGCAATTTGATGACTTGGAAGTGAATGGAGTCCTGGGGACCACTTGGGAGGCAAGCTACCGTCATCATGATGGACCTCTGTCGTTTTCAACACACAGTTCACACCCACTTCTCAGGAGAAGAAGCAGATGCCTTCCTTTGTCCACACAGCCTAGTGTTAGCTGTGTGACGGTGCTACCATGCATGACGGCATAGTCGACCCTCCCTTCTGTTGTGAAAATGCCCTGTGATGTAGGTCAGTAAACACGTGCTTCCTGCCACGGAGCCAGTGAGCTTCTAAAGTCACGATCTACCTCATATTTAATTCTGTGCTCCAGCTGTAAGCACTTGGTTTAAGGAGAAACGCATGTCCTCATTTGGATGTGAACAATGGAAGCCCAGGGGTGACAGCTGGCCCCCTTTTCTCGGAAGGTGCCCAGCACAACTTTAAAATTGAACATTAAAAAGACAAGCATTATCCAGGCATGGTGGCGCATGCCTGTAATCCCAGCACTTGGGAGGCTGAGGCAGGAGGATCAGTGGGAGTCTGAGACCAGCCTGGGCTACAAAAGTGAGCTCAAGGCCAGCCTGAATTGCATAATGAGACCCTGTCTCAAAGAAAAAAAAAAAAAAAAAGACGAGCACTCTGGAGAATCCCGGCACTCAGGATATGAAAACATTAGTGGGACATCAGCTTTTTCTATTCATTGTTGGCCAAATTGTTCCTCTTCAGCAGGAGACAGCAAAGGGTGGCACACGTGAGAGTCTCCACAGACATGCGGCTGGCAGCAGGAAGCAGAGACACCCTTTGGGATTCCCAGCTATGGCAGACGTATTGGCTCTGGAAATGGTTCTGGCCATGACCCTCTGCCTCTGAATGAGAAAGGGGTATGCGATTTGGCTTCCACGGTCACAGGTTGAGTTCAGACTCAAGTGAATTCTTCTATTGGGGGCGGAGGGAGTGTAGAGGTGGGTGCCTGCTGTTAGTGGTACAAGGGAGATATCACTTCAGAGCAATCTATTGCTGAAAGCTCTCAAAACACTGCACAAGTAGGAATAAGGCTGACAGAAAAGTGGGGGTTAACACTCTCAAACTTAACCAGCAGCTGAGAAGCCTCAGTGATAATCCAAGACAACTCACGATGAATGACACAACAGCAGTACTTCCTAGTCCATCCACATGCTGGTATGAGACAGCTGTTTGATCTTTACAACATGACAAATATTCCCTTCATTTTGCAGGTGAGGAAGGTGCTTAAGCTTCAGAGTGGCTCAGTGATGGGTCCAAAGTCACCCAAATAATAAATGGGGGACAGAACTGGGCCTTTTATCTTCCGAGTTTAAGTACTACCGTTGCCCATCAGCTGCTCTGAGCTGTCCAGAGATCCCAGAATATTCTGGGGTGCTAGCCCTAGACCAAGGCCTCAAGCGTGTCCCTCTTTCTGTTTCCCTTGATTGCAGAGGAGCAGGTCTCCTTAATCTCGGAGTGCTTCGCAATTGCATGTTCACACCCACTGAGCAACAGAAATATATCTCAGGGAATTATAGCTCCGTAATAGCACATGTGAGCACATCCACTCCAGAGACACAAGCGCATGCGTGCCTAACTGTGCTTAAGGTTTTTCTAAGTACAGACGAGGGCATCAGATGAGCCACGCTCCCTGCCTCTCAGTGCTCCGCAGCGACCCTCCGCTCCCCTTCCCCGCTATGTACTTCAGCCATGCCTGGCTCCTCCTGCAGTCGACTCCCATCCTTCATGTATAAGGTTAAAGCACAAAAATGTGCAAAGCACAATAGTATTTCTCCAAAAGAAACTCTAGATTTCTGTCTCCTGTCACACACATGCACGCACAGTTTTGTTTTTTTTTTTTTTTTTTTTAAAGGCAGAGCGGAAGTAACAAAGAGCTACAGCTTGATGTGTGTTTTTCACACAAAGAAAGCCTGCAATCCAGACAGAAGCCATGAAAACCTCCAGTTTAAATTCCAGATATGGAAGAGACCAAGTGGTTTCTTTTTATGAACAGAAGGGCAAATCTAACATTTACCTGAAACCTACTATCTGACCTCTACATAAATTAACTAATTAAGTCTTTATAACAGCCACGGGGCTGGCTATTACACACTTTTTTATACTAATAAGGAAGCAAAGCACCAGAGTGATGCCCTCGCTGCCACATAACTAAGCAGTGGCGCGCTGAACTCTGAACCTGTTCTGGAAACCAAAGCACAACTGCAGATAGGATTCTGTTTCCCTCCCTTAAGACCCGGGCAGCTAAATTGGAGTTACTCAGTACTGGCAGAAGAGATGATTCCCAAGGAGGCCGAGAAAGGCAATTACAAGGAACCTTGTCCTCAAACTGTAACGCTTTAGACTAGTGTGTCCCACTCCTCCTTCTGCCTGCCCTAGAGCCTGGGTGTGGGGGCAGGGCACATGTCTTCCAGCATAAGAAGGGTCAGAAGAAGACCCTGGACCTATTGTTCTGATCAATATCCCAATGTCTGTATCCAGAGATATTTCTAACGTTAAATTAATGCACCCAACATGCCAACGATAGTGAAAGGCTTTCTGCTGAACAGTGCCACCCGTTGGTAATCACTTATCAACGTCAACGTCATGTGTGCCAGTCAGTGTTCACTAAAGAAAGAGATTGAGTGTGAACGATACAGACACATAGGAATCTCCCAGAGTGACTTACAAAGGTCTCCTCTTTAGTCAGATGTGGAGAAGCAGCAAAGGGCTGCCCGTGCCCTGGCGATCGAAAGCGGCCAGTCAGAAGCACAGAGCTAGCTGCAGCATCCCAGCCAAGCCCGCAGCAGGGGCTGAAGGGTCTGCAGTGGAAGCTAAGAGGGACACCTGAGGTGCAGGAGAAGACTGAGGCTCCTCCAAGGAAGACAGGAGGAAGCCTCGCTTCTCTGCTTTCCTTTCACTCCACCCAGGCAATCAGACTCCCAGTTGGTGCTGCTCACACCCAGGGCGGGTCCTCTGTCTTCAGCAAGTTCCTCCAGCAACACCCACAGCTGTGGTGATCCGATTCCCTTGGGCATTTCGTACCCCAGCTGACACAGCCAGTTAGCTACTGCGCCATGCTAACCATTCCTTTTGGCTAAGTCTTTGGAAATATTGAACCTGCTTCTGGTCGTTCGAGCCTGTGCATCTCACTTACGTCCTCTGAGTTGGCCGATTCATAAAGGAATGTGATTTATAATCCTTTGGAATAAGCTGCCTTCCACTCAATCACCGATTAATGTCCATTCCTGCCGTTGCCCCTTTTGCGGGCGGCTACACTGGGGTACAGGTAGAGGTGAGAGCAGACCGTAAAACATTCCTGCCTCCAAGGCTACTAGACTAGCTCCCTGGTTCACTGGGTTTATTTTCTCTGACTACCTCTTCCCCATATATGGTCACAGGGACCTTGTCACTCCACCTGTCTTCCATGACTACAAACAGAAGAATCAAGGTAGGATCCGTGATTAAAATTCAGGAGGGGTTCTTCACAGAATTAAACTTGGACAGAGTTCCACAACAGAAACTAATGGACGCAGGAGACAAAGGATCTGCCTCCAAGGGCCGTGCAACCTGGGGAGTGGAGAGGCAGCAAGGAGCACATCAGGAAACTGTACATAGAAAAGTGACGCAGATGATTCTGGACCGCAGGACAGGCTGGGAAGCATGGAGTGTCCAGACGGGCGTGTGGGGCAGGCTGCGTCCAGGGGGTGGGCTGTCAGGCCTGCTGATCTGAGCACAGACCTGTAAAGAGCATACCACTGTGAGCTACCGCACCACCACTGTTTTAGGCAGAGGGATTAGCTAGAGCCAGTACCAGTCTGGCTGCTGTACACCTCAGATGCCCTCACTCAAAGTCGCTGCTCTGACACACTGCAAGTTTTCAGCAAATGGGCCTTGGAGTGGTAATGTTTAAACCATTAAGATGCATGTCGGGAAAAGGAGGCACAGGGCATTCTAGGCAGAGGCTACCAACTGCAGGGTGGTGGGGAAAGAAGCTGAACACAGGAGTGAGGCAGAAGACGAAGGCAGGCAGGCAGGGGTGGCTTCCCCTTGGCCCCACCTTGCTTGGTCACGGCAAGTTTTCATGTCTGAGATGGATCCTCCATGCCTAGAAGGTACCTGCATTTAGTCTCAGCTCTGCCACAGCACACACAAGGATGCACGGGTTTACCCAGGGATGCCTACAGCCATGGAGACACGGTGCCTAGCAACAGCAATCGCAGGTGCTAACTGGCTGCTGATCATACCAGCCACTTTGGTGAATCCACACTTTGCTCCCTAAATAGCTCCAGAGTGCCAAAAAGTTCTGTATTGCCCTGCTGACAGAGGAAGAAACAGAGACTCGGAACATTGAACTGATTATAGCTTTTTTGTTGACCACGTTTGCGTGTTTATATCTGGTTGCAGTGGTAGGACTGCGTCAACTTGAGACGCGAAGAGCTCAACTGAATGGGCTCGGCAATTCCACGCCCTGCATGCAGAGGCCCCACCCTGGAGTGCCTCATCTCTTAAGTAGCAGTGAGGAAGGACAGAGGATCCCATTCTTCCTCAGAGGAGGAGCTCCAGCCTTCACCGTCAGCTTGGACTTCGTCTCCTGGCTTCTAGCGCAGACTCTTCAGCCTCTGCCTTGGGTCCCGCAGCCTCTGGCAGAGGCACATCCGCCTTCCTTCGCAGACCCATTGGCCTCCTGATAAAGGCTTGCAGGGAACCCTGCGCTGAGCTGCAGACCTTGGACTGAATCCCTCAGTCTCCAGTGTGCAGATGCCCTCTGCGCTCTTCCTCATCTGGCTCTGCAGCTGACTGCTGTAAGCCGGCCTTGTAATTTCTTCTGCATTTGTGCATCTTGTATTACATCTCTACCTCCTGTAAAACCCTGACTGCTACACTGGCAATCTGAGCAACTAATTGGAAGCCCATAATAGGCAATATACCACCCGTTGTTGGCTTCCTACTATTTTGCTTAGTAAAATTCTGTATCATTTCTAGTGTTCTTTTTTACTGCTTTTTATTCTCTTTAAAAAATAAAAATAAACACGTCAAAATTTAAGTGATTTACTTAAAGTTAAAAAAGATTTCAGATAGCCCCACTGGACACGAAGGACCACGTGTTCTCAGACTCCTCACAGTGACCAACTCATAGAACAAGTTCCTTTCATGAGAAAGCCTTTGCCACATGTTCAATGGGGAGCCAGCTCTGGTCATCCCTTTGTTTCTCATCAAGGAATCCACAAGATTAGCATGGAAAGTCAAGAAAGGTGGACAGGTCACAACAGCCCTTCATCCCTAGTAAGAAAAGACTCAGCTTCCCTTCGGTCACGGATGTTTCGAATAGAGTGACTCAGAGTGCCAAATGCAGAACACAGAATCCGAGCGACCAGAAAGCCAAGAACCATGAGCCACAGGAAAGCCCCGGTTCTTCCCCGTCATTCATCTAGAAAGCCACTTCCCCTGAGCCCGTTTGGGTGCACACTCACATTATAATATTTTGTTTGCAGATATGCCTATTTACATAGTTAATTCGGGATCTGTTTGCAAACACAAATTAGTTTGGTGCAATTACTTTGTGCAGGGACATGGAGTTATCCGCTTCAGCAGTTTAACAGCATAGAGAAAGCCTGCATAGCAGCATATGGTTGTCGATATATAATCACAATATTACCTGCACATATTAGTTACATAGCAGTGACATTACAATTAGTGCACTTTTAAGTCATTTGTAAGGCAAAAACGTATTTTAATTAAATCAGCAGTGCTTGATGGAAGAGTGGTGGGAGAGTATGGTAATGAGTCATAATATTTGTTATAGTCTGTGTCTAGCTGTCCCCCCAAAGCCTCGTGCAGTCACGGGGCAGGGGACTTGTAGAGTTTAAGACGAACTCATCATCCACTTGGATTATGCGTCTTAGTACTGCTGGGATTATGGGTGTGGGCACCTTCCACAGCCTGAGAAACAGACTCCCCACCCCACTCTGTGTGTGTGTGTATGTGTGTGTGTGTGTGTGTGTGTGTGTGTGTGTGTGTGTGTGTTGCCGCTCTTACTGTTCCGCCACCATGAACTGCATGCTCTCTGCCCTGTTCCACTCAGCCTTGGAGCCGGCTGAATAAGGACCAAAACCCCCAGTAACTGTGAGCTGAATAACCCTTTCCTCCCTTCATTTTGGCTGTCAGGTAATTGTCCCAGCATCGAGAGAACAGCGAGACAGGACCCACCCAGCTGCAATGTGGTAGGCATGCCAGTGCCGCTGTCTCCTGAGGCAGAGATTTTCTGACGACGGCTTTTGCTATTATCGTCCTGTGATCTTGTGCTTTTCCATCTTCCCAACATTGTGCTGCTCTGTCTCTCCTCTGGTGCCTCCATTGACTACCAGAACCCAAAGGCATTGTGGGAATGGCCCAGGTCATGTGACCACCGCTCAGAGAAGACAGGGGAGGCCTAACAGGGGTTCTATGGGAAACCCTGACCAAGAGACAAGCCTCCTGGCTTCCTGGCCAGTTCCGATACCAAATCACATTGGCATCAGCCCCTGGCTGGCAGATGCTTTAGCAGCCACCAAGGTTTCCCACTTGGCCTATTTTCACAAAGGTGAGGATTCACAGATAGCACGCATCCTCAGAAAGAAAACCGGTGGTCCCAGTCACAACCTGCGTGCATGATACTGACAAGGGTGAAGAAGCTGCCTGTTCCATCCGTCAAGAAAATGAGGTAATGTTCAAACGTCTTCCCGTGTTTTCTAGCACTTGGGTTGCTAAAAACGTGCAGCCTTCTGACTGCAGGAACGCATACAGTTGTGTTGGAGTAGAAGGGGTCAAGCTGTGTCCTTTGCGTTCCAGACACATTTGCCTGGGGACACTGAGCAGGTTATGGAACCATCTCACGACTTCTCCACGATACTGAATTGCACACCTACAAGCTTCCCTCTCATTCTTCATTATAAAATGGAACTTTCCTTCCACCAGACACTGTGAGCTTCAAATTACAAGAGGCAGTGACTGACATAATCTTGGGGGTGATACTGTCATCTCAGTGCTGGGTGAGGTGGACCAGAATGTTCCTCACGCCCGATTTCCCCCATGCCACTGAGTGCAATATTGTCTCCATCTTCTCTTATGGAGAAAATGTGAACTTGGAGCCGAGGGGAGCAAAGCCACAGGATGCTGCTATTATCACCAGGCCAACTGAGGAGAACAAATAGTATCTCGGCATAATCAACATCTTATCCCAAATCGTCCCGTCCTTCCTCCCTGGCACACCATTTAACACTCTACGCAGAAGAAACTAAACCTCCCTAGTAGCATAAGACATGAAAAAGACCACAGTAGCCTAGGAGAAGAAATCACTGGTGTCCATCAGGAATAAACGACCATGTAATAACTCTGTAATTACATGGTAACTAGGACTGATTGAGCCTGTAAATTATCTCCTTGTCACCCCCGGGTAATGATGCAGTTCTATCTCCCATCTTCAGAAAGCAGCAACTCACGGTCCACAGCCACTGGGAGATAAGGGAATGCTTGGCTGTTAAAGCAGATTTGCTGCAGATGATAGGTGGCAGAGAGACAGGCTGAAATCTGGGGTTTAATGATCTTCCAGTGGTGGCATTACAGCCGCACCAGGCATAGCAAGACATCCATTACCTGCCAGCATCCCCCATCCTTTTAGAGGGATTGATTAAAGTTCCCCAATTAGAGATGAAAGGAAAGGGCCTCCGGACACAAGCACGCAAAAACATTACACATGCTTGTGGTCTCTCTCTCTCTCTCTCTCACACACACATACACACACACACATACCACCAACAACAACAGCACAACCGCACACACCAACAGTTAATTTACACTTCCTGAAACATTTAATTTGCAAGCCTTTGTAACATGACTATTGTGGCATATCACCGAATATTTTAATACTGGAGCGAGTACTGTCGTCTATTTTTATGCAACACTCTCTCTGGGACCATTATGCAGAGGCATTAAGAAATTCTGTGTGGTAGATCATTCAGCAAATATTGTTTGACAGCCAACTGTGCATGCAGCATTCTGTAGGTGTGAGAGGAAACAAAGGCACAGAACACTCAATTCTCTCCCTCAAGGATCTGAGTCCACTTACGCAGATAATATAAATACATAAAATGTTAAATTAGAATGCCACGAAGCAGTATATAATTAACGGCCAAATGACTGGTGCAGACAAGGAGAGCCACAGAAGTGAAGAAGAGTGAGAAACCACTTTCGTGTGGGGTCACCATACAGGCAGCTCCCTGGGACTTACGTGCGCATGCCAGCCTAAATACCAGGTTCATTGAAGCCCTATTAGAAGGAAATAGTTCAATTTTTTCTCAATTGACAATCCTCTCAGGATTTTAAAAATCAAAGAAAACAACAAACCCCATGTATGTTTCACTAATGAAAAATAGAAACGTGTGGAAAGAAAACATAAGGAATGCAAGCAGAAGTTTATAGCTGCCTCTAGCGATGTGCTAAGAGGCTAGAGATAGGCTAATCATGGCAATATTCCCTGGCAGAGGAAACGATTCTGCCTGGAGTGGATGTGGAGAGCGGAGATTTAGCACCTAGGCGGAAGACTGGAAAATTACAATCACGGACTCAAAAGAGTAGACACACACACAGCGCAGCCAGCCAAAGTATAGTTCAGTTGTTTTCCTCAGACTGTGAAAGGACAAAAGCAGAGCCCTTCCTTCGCCCCAGATTCCTCTGTCCGTGCTCAACCACCGCAGGTTGTTTAAAAGTGGGTACCAGGGAAATAGCAGCAGGTGATAGGCAACGACTGTGCGGGACACCAAGATGGCGCCAACGTGCTTGGGTGGAAGCCAACGTGCCATCATTCCCCTGCCCACTGGAGCAGCCACCTCTCTGCGTAGCCTTCTGGCCACGGGGCTCCAGCAGCCCGACAGTGTTCTTCAGTGAGCAGCGGCACACCCAGAGCCACTTCCGTTCAGGAACCGCATGGGAGCTGACTGTGAGACAAGTCCCAGCAATGCCATCCAGAAGGAGTCGTGCTCAGTAACAGCTCGTCTTTGGGAAAGGAGGAAGAGTCAAGGGACACCAGATCTGCATTTTATCTATGGAAAAACCCTAAATGGGTCCCCTAGTCTCTAAAAGGGGAGGGAGGTAGCATTCTCTAGCACCTTAAGTATTTGTAAGGTTTCAGTGAAGATTTTCATCTTTCGGAATAAATTAGTGCTATTTTAAAAACTTGCTTTAATACAATCACTAAAATTTGAATAAGGTTAAAAAGAGTCATGCATTTCAGTAAAGATTAAAAAAATCCTAGTTATCATGGTGCTATGTAAAGTTCTTTATCTCTGGGTCATTATTTTCTTGCTGAAAATAAAAAAGTACTCGACAAGATAATACTTCAACTCCTTCCCCAACTCAATATTCTGTGAGTCACAAGGACCATCAGGTGTAGTTCTTCAAAAGCTAATGAAGAGTGTGCACACCCTAAGTGTCAATCAACATGTGAAGAATTATTTTAACTGAGCGTTAAGTCCATAAAACAAATTCAGAAACCCAGGTTGACAATCGATCTCTGATTCATAAAACATTTCTCTCAAAGAACCAAGCGAGACACTGCCCCCGCGAATGTGTCGTGGCTCATTAGGGCTGATCAGGAGGGGCGTTCACCCGGCTGCACACCTAGGAATGCCGGCGCGATGGCCCTGTGGTGGGACGCACCCAGGCCATGTCTGACTGGCATTACAGAGTCCGTGAACAGGAGCAGCACGGGAGGAAACCCGAACCTGTTCTTAAGAAGCGAGCCTCCCCTTGACTACAGGAGACAGGTCCTAGAGCTGTCAGTTCTCGGTGGTGCTGACAGGACTGGACGGTGCTCCATACCTGCAGCTTTTATGTCATTTACAGTGGCCACAAGATCGATATTCCTGCCCCTGAAAAATAAAGCTTCCTACTTTGCATTGGAATGTGCCCTCAATAGCTGCTGGAAGTCATTATCGCACTGTAATGTTCTAGTCACCGCTTCTGTGATCTCCTCGGCCAGGCAGGTTGCCAGGCCTCTGACTGGCTGACACGCAGTCCATTTGGTGCACAACAAAAAAATCAAACTTTACGTTGCCTGGAAATAACACGAGACACACTCATAATCTAGCCAGGAATGATTATGCCACTTTTTCTTCCCGAGGAGTTGTCAGAACTCATGTAAATCATCCAGGGCTGCCTGCCTGCAGCCCTGAGCACGCTCATTATCTGTGTATCGGGGGAGAGGAGAAATGCCTCTGAGTAGATCAGAGTCGCCATGAATCCAGAGGTGAAGCAACGACGCACAGAAGGCGATGCGTCCACAGCTGTGCTCAGCTGCGGTTGGACTCACTGGTCAGCAGCCATGGCTCTTAGGGGGCAAAGTGCTTCCTGGGCACCTTCTAGGTCAAAGATCCTGATCTAGGTGTTGGGAATGTGCTGAAAGATTCCTAAATCCAGAGACTTTAATTTAGAAGAACAGATGAAGAAGAAGAAGAAAGAAGAAAGAAGAAAAAAAGGAAGGAAGGAAGGAAGGAATAAAGAAGAAGAAGAACAACAACAACAACACAGAGTGTAAACATATTATGAATGTCTCACTTACTCTTCTCTCATTGCTGGAACAAATACCCGACACCCAAAATGAAGGAAGGAAAGGTTTATTTAGCTCTCAGTTACTGGAGGTTTCAGTCCATATTGGACTGGCCCAAGGCAGAGAGGCACATGGCAGAGAGCAGCAGTTCATGGTGGCGGAACAGCATCAATGGTGACAGAGGCAATTGAACAACCAGGGGAGCAGTGAGCAACAATACCAGTTGTTGACAACAACACTAATTGTCTCTTTATATTGTACTCGGGCTGTCCACCTCAGCCTGTCTACCTTAGGCCACACTCATAATCCCAGCTGTACTCAGACTGATAACCCCATGAGTACTAAAACACGTAATCCCAGTGGATAATGAGTCAAGTAATTCCAGCAGTACTCAGACCCATAATCCCATCAGCACTAACACACATAATCCCAGTGGATCATGAGGCAAGTCTCAAACTCTAGAAGTCCCTGCCTCATGATTGCATGAGGCTTTGCGGGGACAACTAGACATAAAGCATAATAATGAATAAGCGCATAGGATACCGTCCTGAGTTAGGAGGACCTATTTCTTAGTTAGCAACTGAAGGAGCCTTCTTAAAAGAAATGTCATCTCAACTAGATGACTTAAACAATGAATAAATGAGAACAAAGATAAAGAAAGCTTAAGAGCTTCCCAGTCTGAAGCTCTATATTTCAATTCAGAGACCAATGGATGATCAAATGGGAACTCCTGTGTAGCACCTCCAAGAAGGTCCTTAAGAAGAAAACCTGAAAGAGCCATGGGGTTTATCTTTATCTCCCAAATCACCGAGGTATATTTAACTTAGGATATGTTGATTGAGATAGGCCCAACACATCATTACAAATACAAGATTTTCTTTACATCCCAATGAAGAATCAGGATCAGATACGGTAAGATGGGCAGTTGCTACAGGCAAGCGAGTGAAAATCCAGAAAATGATGAGACTTGTCACAGAGAAAGGCCGATAGCTTTCAACCATGAACAAACCAAGGCTCAAGGAGTCAGTGTCAGAGGGACAGGACACATGAGAACACAAGGTCAAAACAGCACCAAGTGGCTGGAGGAAGACACACAAGTGAGGAGGGTAGCCCGCAGGGGCCAAGCCAGGGGAGGGTGCAGGATGAGGGGAGAATCGGGGCAACCTGGATGCAGCCATTAGACCACCCTGTGGGACTCATTCGGGGTGTCGGCAGAGTGCGGAAACCTTGCTCACACCAGTCTTGCTAAATGTGTAGTCACAACTTATATTCCAACTGATCAAAGAGTGAATCACAACCCAGAGGCAGAGTGTCATTCCACAACACTAACTAAGAAGAAAAGAGAGGAGGAGAAATATATATTTAAAAAAATCTAGGAATGTTTGGACTTGTTATGTTTTGGAAGGGGGGTGGACAGAAAGCAGGAGAATTTCAAAGACTAAATTTAGAGGACAGACCACACTAGAACAAATTCTCTCTGACTTAAGGAAAATATTACTTTCAAGATCAAAGACAAACACATCTTTATCTATTATAAAATTCCACTTATCCCAACATCTAGCCTGTATTTCTTCCATGAATGCTTATTGAAATATGCAGCTTCCTCCTTCTGAAAGCCTAGAGAGATCTTAGGCCTCCTATGGTAAAACTAGAACTCCAGATCCTCAACCCAAACCCTCCAGCATTTCCTCGGTCCAGGCTCCCCTAGTCATCACTCTAGGTCCTCTGCCCCAAATCCTCAGGATTTTTCTAACCCCATAGCCAGTCTCCCGCGCTGTTTCGATAGCTTTACCTTCAGAACAGATCCAAGCATCTCCACTACCCACCACCCCCACGGCCGCCCCGTGCCCATGGCCGTCTTCCCGCTTTTGGCATACAGCAACCCGGCAGCTGTCTGCTTATTGCTCCTCCTACTGTCAACTGTCCCCTCCAGACTACTGTTCCTGAGTTCTCAGAGTCGCTCTTTGCAAATAAAACTAAGACCGAGTCGCTTCTTGGTTCACCATCCTTCCGTGATCTCTCTCTACACAAGCACCACCTTCCCTGTAGTTGAGTGTGGCAAGGTGAATTCCTGGGGAGGGTCCTGTATCCCTTTCCCTCACACCACGGGCAAGATGGGCTGCCATGCCTTGCTATTCAGACTGGTGCCATGCTTTGGCTGGAGGAGAACTGCAACAGAGGGCTGGGGACAAAGCTCAGTGGCATAAGTGATTTGCCTGGCAAGCTCTAGGTCCTGAGTTTGATCCCTGATACAAAATAAAATAAAAAGGTGTGACCCGCCATGAGGCTCGAGGTGCATGTGGCTCCTGAGGCTGACCTTTTGCACTCTACTGGACTGGAAGAGCATCTGGCTTTTAACAAATATTTGTCTTTTCTGCCTGAGCTCCAGAATGAAATCATGAAACAAAGGTCTTAGGTCAATTTACAGCCTTCCATCAGTCCTCTAAAGCAAAAGTGAACAGCACACAAACCTGTGCAGGCAGGCTTTTCTGTCCTGTGGTTGCCAGCAGCTGCCCCACCCATTCTGCCTACCGTCTCTCCACTCTCATCTCCTCACTCCTCTCCTTCTGCCCAGCTACCTGAGCTACTGGTGCCGCTTCCTTTCCCTGTCCCTAGCACTCATGTGGCACAGGGCTTTTCGCACTTGTAGTTCTCTCTCTCTCCGTTTAAGCATTTTTCCTCATCCCCTTCAGGGTCCTATTTGGCTATCCCCACAGCAGGGGATGACCACTGCTACTCAGCTCTCCTTCCCCACTTCGTTCCAGTTTGCTGTCCCCCAGAGTCCTCCACAGACCAGTGTGACAAGCCTCACTTGTGTCCCACCTATATTCTGGGACATTACTTTTCTGCATAACATCTGGCTGGAAATTAAACAAGCAATGGCTTTGGCTGAACTCCTGTGGAGCAACACTTCCGTACGTGTCGTGAAGAAGCATGTGAGACGGTTGTTAGGGACTGAAAGACCTTGGATTGAAATTCCATATATCTGACTTGACCTCTGGTGATGCAGGTGGGTCGTGTGGCACTCTGAGATAGCTGGTGAGAAGGATGGGGAAGAGGCTGGCGTCAGAAAGCCTGGATGGATGGACAGATGTGGAGTGCTGGGTGCCGTGGCCTGTCACCCCTGGGGCGCAGCTGAGCTGCTCTACCTGTGACTGGTGTTTACAATAATGACCTGAGTAGCAAGACCAATGATATTCTCTATGCTTTCCACTCAGTAAGACAGAAACAGTAATATATTTTAGAGAAGGAACTCTATCAAAGAGGATTGTAATGCTTTAAGTTCAATTTAAAGGATGATAGCTCAGTTATATGACAAAGGCACTCATGCGGAACTCTACTGGTGCCTCATAAAGAAGACTTTCCCACATAAACAAGGGGTCTGTAATGAATGTGCTGATTATCCTCTCCGCATGAGTAATACACAGCATTGACTTTCTACCATTGTCCTTCGACATCTTTCCTCATTTATCTTTCTAAAAGTCTCTTTCAAAGAATACTGCCTGCAAGTCAGTGTTCACTTTCTCCCCCAATTTTTGTCATCACCGAAGGCCTCTGTGATATTTTTCTGCCTGATGAGCTGCATGCACGGACTCTGGAAAGTGATAATTATTAGAGCGAAATGCACCCAGAGTTCTGCCTGGCACTGAAATAGCCTGGAAGTCCTAATTCCGTCACACAGCAAGAAATAAAGCGAGCAAGCTGACCATCGCCAGCTCTTCTCTAAGCTTCCTAAGAGGTCAGGGGCCAACTATTTGCCCCCAATTAAACAGACAGACATCAAGAATCACAATGTATTGAGGCAGAGGCCCAACAACACAAAGAAATAAAAACAGAAATAAACCAATACTCCCTGGGAATCCCTCTCAAGATAGAAAAACTGAAGGTATAATTGCCAGAAGATGTCTGTGACAGTCTGGTAGCAAAATTTCTAAAGGGGCCCAGACTTGTGAGATTGTGTTTGTGTCAGTGTGGCTTGCCCAAGCCTTGCCGTGTTCCTAGAGTATAGACAGAAAAGGACCTTCACGGCTTCTAAAGGGGGAGAGGCCAGATGGTAATTTTGAGACCCCTTCCACACATTTAATCTTCTCAAGGGCCTGACCCGGAGGGGGAAAAAAACAAAACAAAACGATTTTACCAAAATCTAAGCGAAGTGACAAGGGCTGGCCATGCTGGCCCCGCTCCCAGAGCGTGCTGAAAGGGCAGTTGAGATGGGGCGTGGTGGCCCTCGCCTATAATCTCAGCTCTTGCCAGGCTGCAAATAGACAGATCCCTAGCATTCTGGCAGTATAATCTAGTAGTAAAACCTTGAACACCCGGTAGACCCTTCCCTACAATACAAAAAATAAATAAATAAATAAAATCCCAAAGCCCAGCCCCTTGTAGCCTTCTTGGCACTTCTGGAGGACAGAAAAATAATGAAACTCTCCTGGGAAGATCACAGGCAGGGCCCAAGCTCAGTGACAAAATGAAGAAGGCAACGGCATGCGACCCTTCACCACCTTACCTGGACATCACGGGGGAAGGCAGCACTGAAATCATAAAGGCAAGAAGGGCATGCAAGCAGTGAACTGTGCATCTCAGAATTTTAACAACAAATTTTAGGAAAACTAAAAGATAACACGAGAGAAGAGCAAGTGTGCCTCTCACATCCACAGCTAGGGCAAATAAGCAAAAAGCATGACTGAATCACGAGCCAGATAAACACCATGCCTTAAGTCAGAACCCCGACTTCCTCATCTTTGACCCAGGAGCTTCTGTCTGGATTTAGACAACCGAAATACTTGGACACGCTAGCACACAAGATGTATCAACTAAATGATTAGGAACCAGATAAAGAAATAGCAAACACTGGACCCCACCTTTGGACGTTAGAATTACGGGATGCAATGGGTTTGGAATTATGGGATTGGAATTGCTAAACAACTATGATTAATGTGTTGAGGGTTCTAAGAAAAGTGTGGACAACATGTGCCATAGCAGGACGGTTTAGCAGAAGACGGAAACTATAAGGCGTAGTCAAAATAACATGCTGGACTCAAACGCTTCCCAACACACAGAAAGAACGGCATTGATTAATAGATGGGCTACAGCCAGGAAACATGAGGTAACTCAAAGCAACGTCAACCGACAGTTTCCAGAACTGAAGCACGAAGGCAATAAAAAAATGAAAGAAGAAAAGAATCAGAATGCCCAAGAACTGTGAGCCAACTGCAAAATTCAAAACATATGTACAGTGGAAAAACAAGGACAGGAGGACACAAAAGAATAAAATATAACAGAAAGTGTCCCCCCAGCCAGTATACTTCAGTTCCGTTGGTTGCCTAGGTAACCGTTCCTGTTACAGTTCCTGTTACTTCTGTCTCTTAGAAATTCTGGCCACCGTGACACATAGCTGGTCACTATGGTGCATCTTGTAAGAACCAGTCTGCTTCAGTAGGCTTCCACCTGCAAACTCCATCTATGCCCTCGACCTCCAGCGATCGGAGAAGGATATTTTGGGAAAGATCTCAGTCAATTCCCATTATTCTAAATAAATAAGCCTCCAAGCCTGGGTGTGTCTTCTGTGTTTCTGTTTACCATAGCAAAAGTGATGTTTAAATCCATAGTGACTGAGAGTTTCCCCAAACTAAAGCTAGACGGCAAGCACAGCCAGGCCCAGTGACACGGGCATGTTATCTTAACACCAGGGAGGCTGAGACAGGAGGACTGCCCTGCTTGAGCTACAAAGTGAGTTCAAGGTCACCCTCAACTGCATAGCATGACCCTGTCTCAAAAAGATAAAACAAACAAGCTGACATCAAACACAGATTCAGCAACTTAGCAAACACCAAATAGAGTGAACAATAAGAAGTCTACACATCATTGACGTCAGAGAATCCAGAAAAGAATGATTTGAAAGATGCTGGCTGGGAGTGAAGGGGACATGTCCTAGCGTAGGAGGAGCAAGGGGAAGAGTCACCTTAGGTTTCACCTCTGAAACCACACAAACAAGAAAACAAAGGATTGAAATATTTAACGTGTTAAAACAAAAGAAAAAGGAACTGAAGCTTCAATATCTCAGAAAATTATCCTTCAAAAGTGAAAGAGAAGGCATTCCCAGGCTCTGAGAAATGGAAGGAATCTGTTGCCCATAGATCTGCCTTGTGAGGAACCTCACAAAGAGTTCTTCAGAGAGACAGAAAATGATAAAGGTTGGAATGTCTGCTATAGAAAACTAGATCTTTTTTTAAAAACTTATTACTTTTAATAAGAGATAACAATATGAGAGTTTCAAAACATGTTAGTAGCACATTTGAAATAGTTGAGACACTGTATATTGTTGTCCTCACAAATGTTATACAGAGCACAGGGTGCAGACGTGACAAATTTTCTAATCAATGTTGGTTCTGAAGTGGGGGGGGGAAAGAAGAAGAAGAAAAGTAAAAGTTTTCTTCTCTTTGAGCTAGGAAGAAGTAGTTGTATACACAGTCCAATGTTTCATAATTGTGGTGGGTTACCGGTGAAACTGGCAATGTTGAGGGCTGTTGATTTAAGCCTCTTACAGCTCATCGTACTAACCTAGCTCTGCGTTTTATGCCTCATAATCAAGCTTTTCTGTTGGATGACCAAGTGTAAGGCAAAGCAAGACCTGTCTAACAAAACTTTCATAATTTGTACAGAAAACTAGATCTTATGTTTTTTCTTTTTTATTCATCATAGTATCAGACTGGCCTGACCCTTTACCAAGCTGATATAATCTCAGGCCACAGCAAAGAACCTGGTCTAGGTTAGCCTGGGTAGCCACACTAGAGGAGAATGACACATGGTCGCCAGGGCTTCTGAAACACCCTCAGCAGCTGAGGGCAGCACCAGGGGTCTATCTTAGGGGCAATCGGGGAAGCTCACCATTGTATTGGTACATGTGCAAGACACAGGAATTGCACTCACGGTGGTGAGGTGGCGCCCGTGCGTGACACTTCTTGGTTCTTTTCTCATTCCCTCTCTCCTGCCCTCGTGGTCTCCCTTCCTGTAGCAAAAGATCTATCTCCTGATTTCCCAGCATCC
>PVJA010027330.1:0-28710 GCA_004027025.1 Myocastor coypus
TATTACATTCAGGCTCTCCACCTTAGCTCCCGCCCTAGGCTACACCCATAATCCCAGAAATACTTCCACCCATAATCCCATCAGTACTAAAACCCATAATCCCAGGGATCATGGATCAAGTCTCAAACTCTAGAAGTCCCCGCCCAATGACTCCATGAGGCTTTGCGGGGACAACTAGACATAAACCATAACAGTTGTCTATTCGCAGTTTCGCTCTTTGTTCTGGTTACTTATTCTTCCTAACATGCCTGACTGCAAAACTCAGAAAATATATGGATAAAAAGATATTTTGGAAATGGTATTTGCAGTTACATGCTCAATTACCATGAAATATAAAAACCCAGAGCCTTGAGCATGAAACTATATTTTGTTGTTTTGCTTCTTTTCTAAGCTTTTCTTGTTTCGCTTCTTTTCAGGGAAGGGTCTACAGGGTGTTTGGTGTGTACTTACTGGATTGAACTCATAGAAAACCATCTGTTTTACAGCCTCCCAAGAGCTGGGATTACAGGTGTGTGCCATTATACCCTGTACAATTGCCATCTGAGCACATCTCAAGGGCGGGGCTGGCATGGCATGGCAAGACCAGGGATTGAGCCCCCAGCCCTTGTGCCTGCTTGAATGTACTTTAATCCACTGAGCTGTCAGCCCGGCCCTTGAGCTATTTTGTCAGCCCTTGTTTTGATTTTTTTCCTTAATATTATGAAGCTTTCTTTTTATCACTACTGAAATGCAGTCTTATTGCAAAAAGAAATTGTATAAGTGATTCTCTTTGTGTGTGTGCGTTTGTGTCTGTTTTTTTTTGAGTGTGTGTAAAGTGGGGGGACAAGAAAATTCTTATAAGAAGCAGTATTTTATGTTACAACAAAGATTCTAATGTATGTATTGCAAATAATCAATTATTTCTCATGAGCCTTGTAAATATTGTCTCCAGAGTAAACCATATTTAGTAATCTTTCTCTATCATATCAAAATAAGTACTTACTGTAGCCTCATCTGAAAAGGTTTGAATTTTGGGAAATGACTTCAAGGTAGATAGATGATAACAAATGGATAACCTGGTGACTAAATGTGTGTTCTTAGTGACAGTTTAACTCCTTTAGGCTCTGTAGGTGAGCCACCTGCTATCCAGCCCAAGACATTGACTGAGTTTCCTCAGCTGCATACCATTTTGTGTTCCATTGGGAAGGCTTCAAGGATTGCAAAACAATTTAAATATTTAGATACATTCTCAGGATGATTTATGTACTTCTCAGTTTGACATATGACATCCTTGAATCAAATATTAATGACCAGAGGTGTATGTGACCAATTATGAGAACACAGGCATAGATAACAGACAGAATTTTGAGTACTTATAGCTAGTACAATATTTACCCATGAATTATGCAGAAAATATAGAATCTTCTGATGGAAAAAACATTACAAAAGCAGAGTAGTTGGAAATGAGGGTTTTTTTTTTGTTTCTTTGTTCATTTGTTTGTTTGCTAACAGTAATCAAACTGAAGACCTTCTGCTTGCTAGGCAGGGACTGCACTGCTGAGCTATATACTTAACACAGAAATAAGCTTTATAGTCAAGGAAATAGAACCAAAGTAGTTTAAATGATGGCCATGCAGTAAATGCTAGAATTTCAAACAATTCATTTAATCTTCCCAGAAAACTTACTACTTATGTATTATTTTCTTCCTACTTTAAAACAAAGTATGAGGTTCTGAAAAGACAAATAACTTGTAGAAAGCCCCCTAGCTAATCAGTGTCAGAGCCTGGATTTTGCCCAGGAAGTTTGAGTTGATAGTCTGTTTTCTTAATCCTGTTCTATCCTGTCCCTCCAGGCACACCTAAGCCAGTTTCCTGACTCTTCTTCCATCACCTCTCCCTCTTTTTATTAAAGTGACAAACACACATGCATGCAAGTATATACACCTAAACTGTTTTCAAGAAAATACTATAGATACGTGTCTGATTTTATGTCTGGTTTCTGAGGATGTCTGCAGACTCACACTGATAAATGACTCAAAAAGGAAATAAGACATTGACTTAGGTTTTGTTTTGTCTTGTTTAAGTGTGTACTTTTTATTTTTTATTTTAAAGAGAACAAAAAATAAGAAAAACCATTAACAGTGACACAGAATTTGAAATCCACATAGGAAATCAATAGTAGTTGTTATATTTCTTGTTGTTATCTTCAAAGTAGTTATTCAGATTACCAAAAATAAGCATGTAAAATTGGTCAAAAATTAAGCATTAATTATTTTTATAATATATCAGTAGAAATTAGTAGTGCAGAGCCCGGCAGGATGGCTCAGTGGTCTAAGGCGCCTGGTTAGGAAAGCTAAGGCGGCTGCAGGGACAGTGGTTGGATCCCCAGCACCACATGCTGTGCCAGCCCCGCCCTCAGGGCAGGCTGAGCCAGCCATAAAAATAAACAAACAAACAAAAGTTCTGAAAGACGAAAAAAATAAAATAATTCTTAAAAAAATAAATCAGTGGTGCAATTATCTTAGCTATTGTATATATTATATATACGTTTTTTCCATCTTTCTTACTTCCTTTTCCCAGTAGGTTTTTTTTCTTCATCTAGAAATATACATAAGCTTCTTTTAGGCCCTTAGGCATTCTGTTCTTAAGGCAAGATAAACATGGTGCTAATTAGCTCTAATGACATCAGCCTTCTGGTTTTATTTGGTGCCAGGAATGAAAGAGGCTAGAGTGTTCATGAAAACGTAGCCTACTGTCCTGATGACAAGACTTCAAGAAGAGTTTTGCTGCATGAGCATATGGACATTTTGCAACATTTACAGGATGAAATTAATGTTGACTGGCCTACAGATTCCCAAGCATTCATGTGAAAACTTCAATTTCTCCTCAGAGATATTGTTGCCCTTTTCATAAATGAATATAGATATAGGTATAGGTATAGATTTTACTTTTATATATATATATATATATATATATATATATATATATATTTAATTTTTATTTGTTTATTTTTCTTGTTTCAGAACTTTTGTTTATTTATTTTTATGGCGGGCTCAGCATGCCCTGAGGGCAGGGCTGGGAGCAGCATGTGGTGCTGTGGATGGTCCCTGCAGCCGCCTGCAGGCGCTTTAGACCACTGAGCCATCCTACCAGGCCCCAGATTTTACTTTTTAAGGTTTTTTGTTTGTTTGTTTTTTTTTTTTTTTTTTTTTTTTTGTTGGACCGGGGTTCAAAGTCACAATCTTGCACTTGCCCAGCTGGCACTTGTGCCTCGGAGCTATCTCCCCAGCTCGCTAGTTTTATTAATTTTAATGAGAAAGAAATAACAAAGAGACACTTTCAAAACAGGAGTGTAGGAAAGCCACAATAATTAATACATTGCATATTGTTATCTTCATAGTAGTTGGCCAGAGTACAAGATGCAAGCATGATACCTTTTCTAAGCACGATTAGTATAAATCTTTCTTCTCACTGAAGCAAGAGAAAGTAGCTATATATATGTATATATATATATATATATATATATATATATACATATATATATATATATATATATATATATATATATATGGTCCAATAGACCATAATACTAGTGGGTTATCATCAGAATAGGCAATGTCAGAAACTGTTGACTTGGTCCTTTCACAACGCAGCCTATTAATATGGCTTTACTTTTTAGTGGCCAATGAAATACAAAATGTAATAATAATAAAAAAAAACCTCCTGACAAAAAAAATTCCAGGTCCTGATGGATTCATAGCTGAATTCTAGAAGAAATTTACAGAAGATCTAATCTCAATACTCCTCATACTCTTCGATGAAATTTTAAAGGAAATAGTCCTCCCAAAATCAATCCAGGAGGCAAATATTGTAGTGATACCAAAACGGAGAAAGATGCAACTATAAAAGAGAACTACAGACCAATCTCCTTCATGAACATAGATGCCAAATCGTTTAGATGTTAAAGAAAACATTACATATATATATATATGTATATATATATACATATATATAGCAATTTTCTTGAAGAAAATATGACCAAGTTTAGTAGATAGAAAATTATTTTTGCAATCAAAAATGATAAAGTTGAGACCTATTTCTAACTTGAACACAGACTACACATTCTTGATAGATTAAAAAAAAATGGAATAAAACCCTGCAACATTCTGGTTTCACGTTTAAATGTATTTTACTTTAAACCAATGGTCCCCTAATGCAAACTAGGTCTCAATGCTCCCTGGAATTTCAACTGCTTATGTATAGCTAGTTGATTTTCCATTCCTTGAAAATGACATTTAATACCTACCTTCTTACTTTATAAACTTTATTTATCCATCTACACTATTCCTTATTGCCAGTCATGTATACCTCAATGAGAAAATGTAAGAGAGCCATGATGAGGAGTCTTTTGTATCTTTTGCTAAAGAAATATCCGAGTTCTAGTTTGTTATGTAGGGAAAGGTGACATCTAGGTGGGGGGAAAGGTAGACTTTGTTAAAAACTAATTTGGAAAGTTACAAAAGACAGCTTTAGCCTCGTCTTGTAGACTAGAGTGGGAACAATTAAAAAGACTAAGGAGAGAAACAGGTGTTAAGTAGCACAATTACAAGAATTTGTCAAGATGACTTTACAGAAATATAACAGAGCAGGAAAACTAGCGCCCTCATCCATTTGACAAAATCAAAGGATAAGGGACAGTCACCTAAGGATTACTATTTAGTATATGAGACAGGCACACATATGCGTATATGCATGACTTCCTTTATACCCACGTATGTTTTCACTTTGACATAACTATATGATGGTACCACATACACACATCTACGTATGTCCCCTTCAATTAAGCGTTAAGTCTAAGCTACTTTACTATGAAGCCTGCATACTTATCCATTACAAGACGACAGGAAGAGATGAAACTGCCAGAAAGACAGCCAGAGAGCCCATCAGATGACCACAAATCCCATGTTGTCACAGGAGAGATGGGGAAATCATTAATCATAAAAGAAAGGAGTTCAGGGGTATTTACTTCTAATGCCCTTCTTCTGCTCCCCACATCCCCCAGGTAACAAACTATCTTCTCTTCCACCTTCTTCCAAATAAACCATCTTTTATTGTAAACTCTCTCCTCCTTAATTCATTCATCTAGAAACTGAGAATTTACAGTTTCAGAGGTTATGTGTTCCAGACCAGGAGTGGAACATGTAGTGCACCTAGTGACACAGTTATAATTTTTCTCTGTTTTTACAATCAGGAAAAGTATCCTTGCTCCATTGGAAAGACAGAACCTCCACGATGGCACTGTATCTCCTATCGCAGTACTTTCTTTATTAAAGTTGCACTGTCTTCTCATATACATTTATTTGTATCTATTGGAATATCTCTCTTTTGATTTTTAAAGAATTTATTTTATTTTATTTTTTTCTTGTTTCAGAACTTTTATTTGTTTATTTATTTTTATGGCCGGCTCAGCCTACCCTGAGGGCAGGGCTGGCATCGAACCGCGGTCCCTGCAGCCTCCCAAGCTTTCATAATCAGGCGCTTTAGACAACTGAGCCATCCTGCTGGGCCCCGGAAAATTTCTCTTTAAAAATAGAGCAACAAAACTTTTTATACTATTGTTCTTTCCATGTATACTTCAATTTCTCCATATTTCTAACTACAAAAGTGACTTGTAAGTATTGTCGGTATTTCTTTCTTCTACTTCCCCAAGTTCTTCACTTTTCTTAAATCATTACAGACTTTATTCTGACCAAAACACCTACCGTGCCTTTGTCAACGTCATCTGTAGATGCAATAGCTACCCCGGATTTTTCCTAAGTTTTTGTCACATGAAGTAATGTTTTCCATTTTTTTTTTTTACTTTCACTCTATGAATTTCTGTTTGAGTTAAATGTGTTTCCTGTATGTACTATGTTGTAAGATTTTGTTTGTTTCTTGACCCATTTTTTTGATTGCTGAATTAAAACCATTTACATTTATGTTTAAAGCTGATAGATATTGACTGATCTTTCTCATATTGCTGCAGAAAGAAAAAGAAATGATCTGGGGTGGATGTCCTCCAATAGGGGAACCTCCAAATGATACAGGGAAAACTTATCTTCCAACCTGAAATGTACCTGGGGCGAATTCATGTTCTCTAAAAGCAAAGAAGGAATTATAGGAACAAACAGAGATAATGAGCAGAGCATTTATTGAGGAAAAGGAAGTTCTTGTCCAAGAGAGGGACAGGAGAGGGGTCCCGAGGTGGTGTCCCCAGGAAGCTGTCTCTTCCAGGGACTTTTCTAGTGCAAAAGCATGTGGTGGGGCAGGTGTAAGGTGGAAACCATGGAAACTTGCTGAGGTGGGCATGAGGTGGGACAAAACTATGGTCAAGCAATGAGATTATAAGCACCATCGCTCAGGTAAAATCAATTAAAGCCAATACCGAGTGGGGAAGTGAGTCTCATAGCAAACGGGCTTGCATAAAGAACAGGGTCTCTTCCTGTTGGGGGTTGGGTGGGTGACTGATTTAGACTCTTTTAAGGTGATTGGTACCTATTTAGAATATCAATCCCTGATGCACATTCCTGGAGAAGTGACATCTGGCCCACAGCAGGGGTGTCAGCCTCTTGCAAAGCTGTGAAGTCACCTTGTGTTTCATCTTGTCTTCTTGAGGGCCAGGCCCTGCCTGACTGCCTATAATATTTCTCCTTCAGCTGCCTACAACAACATCATTTTCCTATTGCTGATACCCTGTCTTTCCTCCTCAATTTAATTTACCTTGGCTAGTGAATTCTTTATATGATGTTTTTGAAATTTTTTTCCTCCAATCCCTTTGTAAAATAAAAGAATTTGGAAGAGCCCATTTGGTTGTCAAAAGTTTCTTCATTTGTTCTTTGCCATGGAAATAACTTATTTCTCCATGAATTTCTAAACACAGTTCTGTAGGGTGTGTCAATGTGGGTTAGAGATTGTTTTCTTGTAGAACTTGAAATAGTTCATTCCAATTTCTTGACTAAAGAATGCATGTTAAAAAGCCTGTTGACATTCTTCTATGCTTTCCATCATAAGTCATTTGTTTCTTTCCCTAATAGTTTTAATTTTCTGTTAAGTTACTTTCATAATCTTCTTGATGATTTGTTGTATTCTAGTGGTGAGGATTTTATTGAGTATTTTTGCATCTATGTTCATGAGAGAAAGTGGCCTGTAGTTTTCTTTTTTAGTTGCATCTCTCTCTGGTTTTGGTATCAGTGTAACACTTGCCTCTAGGAATGATTGTGGGAGGACTGCTTCCTTTTTTATTTCATTGAAGAGTTTGAGGAGTGTTGAGACTAAATCTTCTATAAAGTTCTTGTGGAATTCAGCAGTAAATCCATCAGATCCCGGACTTTTCTTTCTTGGTAGGCTTTTTATTACATTTTGTATTTCATTGGCTGTTATTGGGTTATTGAGAGTTGTTGTATCTTCTTGACTGAGTCTGGGTAATTTGTACTTTTCTAGGAATCTATCCATTTCATCTGTGTCTTCAATTCTATGAGAGTAAAGATTCTCAAAGTAGTTAATTATGATCCTCTGAATCTATGCTGGGTCTGTAGTAATTTCATCCTTTTCATTCCTTATTGCTTGAATTTGAGTCCTTTCTTCATTTTGATGAAGTTAGCTAGGGGCTCATCAATTTTATTTAATCTTTCAAAGAACCAGCTTTTTGATTCATTACATGTTTGTATTGTTTTCTTTGTCTCAATTTAATTAATGTCTGCTCTAATCTTTACAATTTCCTCCCATCTTTGGGCTTTTGTTCGTTTCCTCTTCCATTTCTAGTAGGTTTAGGTGTTCCATGAGAGTATCTATTTGTTCTTGTTCTGTGTTCTTAATGCGTGAGTTCAGAACTATAAATTTCCCTCTAAGAACTGCTTTAATTGCATCCCATAAATTTTGGTAGGTTGTGCTAGAGATTTATTTTAAAGAGAGAAAAATAAAACTAAATTTTAAAATAAGATAATTGGAAATAACAATACATTGCATCTTGTTATCTTCAAAGTAGTTGCTTTGATGACAAGACATGGACATGAATATATGTCCTGAACAATGTCAGCAAAACTATTTCTTTTTAATGGACTAACAGAAATTAGTACTATAACTATCTTAACTACCTTGTCTATGTGTTTTTTCCTTCTCCCTTCCTTCTTTTATCCTTTTCCTCATCGTAGTTTCTCTTTCCATTAGAACAGTTTCTTCTCACTTCACAGTATCTACTGAGCATTTGTATCATATTTACTCGTTCCGCCTTTCATAGTATGAAGACAATATGATATTCATACATATGAATTTTATTTATTTCACTTATGAGTATGATCTGAAGTTGCATCTATTTACCCATTATTCTTCTTTATGACCGAGTAGTAGTACTCCATTTTATAAGATGACCATGTATTTTTATCCATTCTTCAGTTTATGTGCACTTGGGTTATTCCCAAGATTTAGCTATGACATATTGTGCTTCTAGAAACATGGGTGCATATATATCTTTGCGGTGTAATGTTTGTAATTTTCGGAAGGTACACAGACATGAAATAACTGGATCAAATGGGATTTCTATCTCTAGATTTTTAGGAATTGTCATGCAAATTTTTGTAATGGTCACACTAGTCTGCACTTCAAGTAACAAAAATTGCAGAACCCCAACAGCATTTGCTATTGGTTGATTTCTTGACGAAAGTCATTCTTTCTGGAGAGAGAGGGATTCTCAGTTGTTTTAATTTACATCCCTCAAATGACCAATGCCGGTCAATAATTTCCCATATGTTTATTGCTACTTATATTCCTTCATCAAAAAATATGCTTTCAATTCAGGTACCCATTTTTGGATTGAGTCTTTGAATTTGCGGGCCTTTTTTTCAATTCTTTATATGTTTTATATTGAAGTTTTCTGTCTGATGGACAGCTGGTTAAAATTTTTTCAAACTGTGTAGGTTGTCTTTTCACTTTGTTGGTGAATTCATTTGTGGTATAAAAGTTTTTTAATAAGGTGAGAACCCACTCACTGATTCTTTGTAGTATTTTCTGTGATGTCTATGTTTTGTTCATGAGTTTTACCTTAATCTTTTATTTATTTTTTAAAGAAAAAAAGAAAAAAAAATACTTAGGAATCAACCTAATAAAAAAGTAGAAGATTCATACATTGAAAACAGATATTGAGGAGGATATCTGAAAATGAAGAGATATACCTTGCTTATGTATAGGAAGACTGCTGTATAGGAAGACTGCTACAAGTTTAATGCAATCTCAGCTGAATTATCATTAGCGTACCTCAGAAATTAGAGAAAACATTCTTAAAATTAATTTGGAACCAGAAGACACTTGAAACAACAAGACTAATTCTGGACAACAAAAGGCAAGGCAGGATGCATTACATTCCATGATTTTAAATTGTTCTACATGGCTGAGGAGATAGCTCTGTGTTCTAAGCACTTGCTCACTCAAGTGCAAGGACAAGGGTTTGATCTCCAGTACACATGACATGCCCTCATACTGGGCATTGAAACTAGGTATGGTGGTGCACACCTGTAATTCCGGAGTTGGGGAGGCTGAGACAGGAGTATCAATATGAGTCTGAGCTGCATAATGAGAACTTATACCAAAATAAATAAGTAAGTAAGTAAGTAAATAAATAAATAGTAAATTATACTGCAAAGGTGCTCAGATAAAATGTACATGATACTGTCAAGAATAAAAACAGATCTGAGGCTCAGTTGAACAGAATGAAAGATATAGACACAACTTCAAAATCACTCAGGCACCTTATCTTTGACAAAGGGGTCAAACATATTCACTAGAAGACACTGTTTAATAGCTGTTAATATTCTGTTCTTGTGAATTTCTGGAATCTAATTTATTATATGCCTTGATGGGGTCAATTTTGATCATGGCCAATTGGAAGTATATATGCCTCATTCACTATGTGTCATATTCATTCTCTATCTTTGGGAAATTTTCTGCCTTTACTTCTGTGAAGAGGGATTTTATGATGCTTACATTGCTACTTGTTTTCTCATTGATTCCATTTAATTCTATGTTGTTCTTATTTACATCATCTTGATACTGATTTATTTTTCATAACCCTGCTATGTTTAAAATATCTTTCTTTTTGTGATCTCTAATCACAATCATATGTCCTAGATCTGATATTCTGTCTTCTCATTGGTTTATTCTATTGCCTCTATATATTTTTGTCTTTTTGAGACAGGGTCTCGCTATGCAGTTGAGGCTGGCTTTGAGCTCAATTTTGTAGCCCAGGCTGGTCTCGAACTCGCACCAATCCTCCTGCCTCAGCCTCCCGAGTTCTGGGATTACAGGCGTGAGCCACCACACCCGGCTTTATTGCCTATATTTTCAATAGCGCTTTGAATTTCCTGGATATCTGTTTGAATCAGTTTCATGAATTACATATCTTTCCTATTTTGAACATTTATTGTTTTACTCATTTTCCTAAACTTGTCTTTTAAAAAAAATCTGTAATTATTCCAGTTTCCCTGAGAAAGTCCTCTGTTACGATCAGAATCTCCTCCTTTACCTGAGTAATTACTTTTAATCTTCTTTTCACTAGGACACCATGCATCTGTTTTGTCCTTCTACGACTACTATTTCAGTAACTTTAGGTGAGTGGCTTCTGCTTTCTTCCATGTCATTGTCCTCTGTACTTGCCATGGATTGGAGGGAGGTCTAAGGAAGCCTTTAACTTTTGCCTCTTATCACTTTTTATTTTTGTTCAAAATTTGTTTTCTGTATTGATGCTTTTTTCTCTTTATGGGTAGTTAGCTTTATCAATAGTATTGAGACCTTCTTAGGAAATATGTAATCCTAAGAGATATTCCGTCCGAATCTAGCTCTTGGCCATTAATTCTGTCCTGAGATTCTACATTCCCAATTTATTAATGGTTTTAATTTGCTATTTACTTGGTCTAACACCTATCCTTTGGTACTTTATATGGTGATGATTATAAGCTCACACAATCACAGCGATGTTGTCCAAAGGAAACCAGGTGATTATAACAGGTATAACCCCCTGGTAAAAGTATTAAAATTATCAACAATAGTAATGTCAAATACAATTAGTCACAGAAAGTGACTAACTGTGGTAACTCAATTTGGTAGTTAGTCATAGAAAGAAGATGGGCATTTATATAACAAAATCTTAAAAAACCCAGAAATTGCATGTGGTGAATTTTCCTCAGTAGAGTGATTTTACACTGTAGCGGGGCATTTGAGAGGAATGAGGGAAAATAGGAAAATAAATAATGATAGATATCATACAAGCAAGGCTGAAAGACAAATGATGAGCACCTATGCTTTGAGAAACTGGTGAAGATAAAATGAACGAGTGAGAAGAGAATAATAAAGTAAGTCAGAAAAACTAAAGACAATGTTCATATACATGTAAAAACATTAATGAATCAAACAAGGGAATACAGGAAAGAGGGAGGAACAAAGATAAACAAAACAAAAGGGAAACACACAACAAAAATAAAATCCTAAACCAGAACAACAATAAAAACTGCTGCTACAGACAGAAAAAAGAAAATGAAACAAATGAACAAACAACAAAATTCCTCTAGTGTCCACAGCTGTGTGGTAGTATAAAAGTCCAAGCCTCATTCTGTCTTGGGTAATTGCAGTAAGTCTGCAGTAGTATTATTTCTACTCTCTAGAGTGTAGTGTGGGGAGTACTTTCTCTCTGTCTGAACGTCTACACATTTAATCTGATGTTTCTTCTGTGTTATTTGCTTCTCGGCTCACTCTCTTTTTTAACGACTCCTGCTTTATGTAACCTATAAAAATGGGCCTTTAGGCTCTTGACTCTTTCCTTGCACTTATTAGAGCCAATGTCAAAAGTGCTTCACATATTTTTTTCATTATTCTTTCCCCTTATCAAAATCCAATCAGAAATACTTTACAGGTGTATGTAGTGATGGATTTAATTGCAAAGGTGGTATTTAATCAGATATTATAGGGCAATAATGTGAACATTTTAGAGCCTTCAGTGATATAAATGAACCACTTAAGCCTGAGCATCATAGGTTCACTATTACAGTTGTTTCTGGACTTTTGTGTGTGTCAAATATCAAGGATAATTTTCAATCAGGTTCAATTTATATAAACAGGAAAAATATAGAATACAATGGCACTGTGGAACCACAGTGAATCAGTTGAGAAGTTCAATGTTTTTACATTTTAAAGTTAGGTGAGGGCCCGGCGGGATGGCTCAGTGGTCTAAAGCGCCTGCTTGGGAAAGCTTGGGTGGCTTCAGGGACCGCGGTTCGATCCCCGGCACCGCATGCTATGCCAGCCCTCGGGGTGGGCTAAGCCGGCCATAAAAATGAGTGAATAAACAAATAAAGGTTCTGAAACAAGAAAAAAAAAATTTTTAAAAAAGTTAGGTGAGCAGAACCTGTACTGGACAATTTGTGCGCATTGAAATGTAACAAATTAGGAGGCAAAGAAATACTATAAATGGCATGAGAAGAATTGGAGAATATCTGAAGATGAGGAATTAAACATAATATTATGCTGTTGCATGTTTATTTTATTCAAATATTTTGTTTATTTGTCTTGTACAGGGTCTCACTATTCAGCTAAGACTCAGCTGTGGAGGACCACCTGACCAGATCTCCTTGAAGGAAGAGCAACTGTCTCTATTTTGACTGAGTCTGGCCCCACTTCCTTGTATTGATATGTAAGAGCTGGCTAGGACTTTTGTTTATCCTTTCATTTGGCTTTAAGCAATGTATATTGGTCTAGCTGAGGTGTTGATGATAGTCTTTGAAGGTGGTATGCGTGTCTCCCTGGTAACCTATACCTGCTGCTCCTTAATGTGAGCCGGGATGTGACAGGTCTAAGAGCTGATGCTTCGCGCTGCCAGCTGGGAAGGAGCCTGGAGACAGAGGCTATGACTTCCTGGGGCTTGAAAGACTACATCAAAGCTGAAGCACCAGACTACCCAAAACATGAGATACTATCTAAATAACCTTATGCAGATTACTCTCTCTGCATATCCTCTGTAGGTGGCAGATGTAAATGTAAGACCCCACCTATCTCAGCTCACAGTATTCACCTACCTCCCACAATTCTCAGTCCCTCCTCCTCAAGCCACTCCTCTACTGAATAAACCTGGGTGAGGCCTTGGATTGCTCTCTTTGTTCTAGAGAACCATCTTTGTGCTGGACTTAGAGCCCTTTGGCTTCCCAATAGTTATCAATATGTTTTACTGTCTTTACTTTCTCCGTAGGTTTTATGGGAAGTGGTAGATTGGAATTACCCTGGTGAGATTCCAAAGACATAACTTTGGGATAACAAATACTGACTTCTCAGATCAAAATGAGGACCTAAAATGGACTCCGACAATAGTGATCTTCCTGTCTCAGCCTCTCCAGCACTGTGATTACAGGCATGGTCCAACATGCCTGATTTCAATGACCAGGCTGCTGCATGGCCAGCATGGCAAGAGGTCCTGTGGGATTGAACCCGGGTTCTTGTTCTTGCCTGGACAGAGGTATCTCCATGATCTGTTTTATCTTTTTGAACCAAAATGTCATGATAGAAAGTGTTACTATTAGGGCCCACCAGACAGTTCAGCAGACTAAAACATCTGCTTAGGCAGGGACAAAGCCTGGGGCTCAATCTCCAGCATGCTGTGGCAATCCCATGCCCAGGATGCACTGAAACAGTGACTAAGACTGGGCATGGTGGGGCATGCCTATAATCCCTGCACTTGAGAGGCTGAAAACAGGAGGATCACCATGAGTCTGATCTGTGTAGTGAGACACTGTAGACCTTGTAGACCTTATCCTAAATACATAAAAAACAAAGTGTTATTATTGATAATAAGTGCAATTCTGTGCAAGGATAGACTGACTTCACAATTAGAGGTAAATTTATGTTTATGGCTACATTTAAGTAGACATGATGATATATTGGTCTACTCTTATGGCATCAGCTCTGAAAAATAAATATTTTTGTATTGGTGCTCTTGTATTTGCAATTACTGTTAAGTTTTGATGTTTCTGAAGAAATTTTTATGAATGTCTTTATTTCTGACCAAAGCTATTGGAAAAGTAGTGAAACTGACTTTGTTGGGTAGAAAAAGGAACAGATCTATAGCAAAAGTCGTCTTGGAGCAAGTGTTGTAGATTCACACTTGTCAAGTTCAAGGCAGTATCAAAATGTGCCAGCAAAAATTGCAGTTTTAGAGGTGCAGTTGAAGGTTACAGGGCAGCTTCTATTCACTGTACAATGTTTCAGAGACACAGAAACAGGTATAGCATACAAAGAACTGAAGCTGAGGGCTTCCATTTCATGGTCAGCAGAGCAAATAAAGCCAATCAAAGACATGGGTAAAATATAGACAGAAAGGGCAGAAACAGGGGGATGAATAGCCAAGATACATAGTTTGTACAGGTCAGAGTTGGATGCTAGGGATACTTAGCAAAGGAAATGAAGACAAGATTTTATAATGAGAAATCTTGGCCATAGAGTGCATTATTAGTGGAGTGGCTGAGGTAGAATCTGTATTACAAAAAGAAAAAGGTAAATCAGTGCTGGAGAGAGGGAGGCAAGCAAAAATGCAAGGAGGGGGTAGTGGCAAGTCCAAGGCAATCTATTGTTTAAATATGGCTTTGATAGATTACTGTTTTGTTTTGTGTGAAATTAATAATTGCTTATTATAAGCTCAGAAATACAAGAAGTGCAAAGAACAAAGTAAAAAGCAAATAAAATGCAACAATACTGAAGTTAAGGAATGCTATAATTTTGGTAAGCATAAGAATACTCGTAGCATCCAGGATATAGTTTGGTGTCACTGGTGATTATCTGGCAAGCACATGATTCTCAGTTGATTTACTGGTTCAAAAAAAAGAGTGCTCATAGAAATTTATCCATACAAGTATTCATAATTTTATTTTACTTTATTTCTTAACATTTTATCTACATATGTCAAACATCAGACATAACAGAGAAATCCCATTTGTCATATGTATGGGAAAAAGAGAAACATAAGAATAATATCCATCACACAATCTTGCCAACTCTATCTTCCTCCTCACTAACTGGATCAGAAAACTTTGGGGTTGAAAATACTTCCCAATGAAATGAAAGCTATTTTAGTCTCAATAATATACTCTGTTTTCTCTTCGCTAAGATCCATGTTAAGCAGAAAAAGTCTAAAATAATTGGTTTAGCTAGATTATAATGCTTAAGGAAAGAAATCTAGTATATCAGATATGTTTTATGGAAGAGTTTTCTTAACTGAGCATTATACAATATTTGTAATTCACAATGAACCAAATTGTTGTGCTCTTTACTCTTGCTTTGGCTATTAGATTGAAGAAGAAAGTGATCTGTTCTTACAGCAGCTCTGATTCATGCTAGATTCCAATGTAATCATAGGCTTTCTTCTAACCCATAGATAATCACGAACAACACTTAAAGAAATATTTTCAAGACATGTATACATATATGATCACATGTATAGAAGTTTACTGCACACTGTCTGATCATCTGGTACTTTTCAATACATTCCAAATGTCATTTATGTTCTGTCTCTCCCAATTTTCACATGACAACAACTGAAATGAACACTGCAAAGGACCTTGTAGTCTGCAGGATCAAATACTATTGGGCCCTTTAGAGGGACACTTTGCTTATCTTTGCTACTGATTAGTTTTGCTTGTGCTTGAATTTAACAAACACTATCATGCAATATGTATTACACAGAAATTGTATTGCTCCCTTCGGTATCATACCTGTAAGATTTACTCATGACAGGTTATTGTTTTATAAGCCTTAAAAGCCTTTTTGTGATGAGTGGGGAGATAGCTTTGTGGTATAAACACTTCCCTGGCAAGCTTTAGGTCCCGGGTTTGATCCCCATTACCGCATAAAACGTGGTGTGGTATCACATATCAGTAATTCCAAAGCTGCAGAAACTGAGACAAGAGGATCACCATGAGTCCAAATGTATAGTGAGACCCTGTATGAAATAAACACATAAATTATTATTATTATTTTTTTTTGAGACAGGGTCTTGCTATGCAGTTCAGGCTGCTCTTGAGCTCACTTTTGTAGCCCAGGCTGGTCTCAAACTCACACTGATCCTCCTGCCTCAGCCTCCCGAGTGCTGGGATTACAGGTGTGCACCACCACGCCCGGCACACATAAATTATTTTTTAAAAATTTAAAAGCCCTTTTGTAAATCACTTTGTTATTAAACCAGAAAAGATACATAAGCATTGGATTTTTTATTTCAAAATAACCCTAAACTTTAAATTTCATCTGAATTCAGTTAGTATTGCTATTAATAGTATCACACAAAAGATTGAAAATAATATTTTATTTTTGGAAAATAATGGCTGAAATATAGTGTAACATTTTTTTGAAAATCCATTTCTGAATGAGATGTATGGAAGTGTCCTCCCTCCTATGTTCACTCTTTCTTAAATTTTTTAAAATATTTTTTTCTTGTTTCAGAACTTTTGTTTGTTTATTTACTTATTTTCATGGCCGGCTCAGCCTGCCCTGAGGGCAGGGCTGGCACAGCATGTGGTTCTGGGGATCGAACTGAGGTCCCTGCAGCCGCCTAAGCTTTCCTAAGCAGGTGCTTTGGACCACTGAGCCATCCCGCTGGACCCCTAATCCATTCACTCTTGCAAACATAGATGATTATTACTAGTTGCTGAAATGAAATAAGTTTCATTATCAATTCTTGCATTTTTTTTTAGATGACACTGCTAAAGCGACATCATTTCTACACGCATGTGGGAATAGAAGGAGTTATTTTTCTTTTACAGCAACTTCACTCTTTGTGAGTTTCATAGCCCAAATTATACACTTGACAACTCTTGTCATTCAATTCTCCTGAAAAAGCCTCATTGATAATCACCTAACTTGCAAAATTTTGCTGCCTACTTCTTAGAATTACTTGCCTTTTCATATCTGTAGCCAGTAGCTCAAATCACTTTCTTGCCTGTAAGTTATTTCTCATTTCTAGATAAAGACAGTGCACAATCTAAACACATGGTTTTATTTCTGTCCCCAGATATCAAAAATAGAACATTGTGCCAATCCTTCTTTCTCCCTCACACCATTTAATAAAACTGAAATATCTGTCTGAACTTATAGAGTCACTAAACCATCAGTGGAGAAACTGGAGTAGAAGGTACCTACACTAACAAAAATTATATAATAAAGCAACGTTTTGAAGATGGTGCAGGAAAATAGTCAGATGAAAGTTAGAGTTAAAATTGTGGATTTTTTCCCTTCCTACAAATCACAGAATGTGCAGCACAGATTCCTTTAACTAGTCATTTAACCATCCATTAAGATATATGAATTAGCATACTACAGAAGAACTTTTGTTTATTTATTTTTAAATAATTTTATTTTATTTTTTTCTTGTTTTAGAACTTTTGTTTATTTATTTATTTTTATGGCCTGCTCAGCCTGCCCTGAGGGCGGGGCTGGCGCAGCATGTGGTGTTGAGAATCGAACCGCGGTCCCTGCAGCTTCCTAAGCTTTCCTAAGCAGTCATTTTAGACCACTGAGCCATCCCGCTGGGCCCCTGTTTATTTTTATGGCTGGCTCAGCCTGCCCTCAGGGCAGGGCTGGCACAGCATGTGATGCCAGGGATCGAATTGTGGTCCCTCCAGTCGCCCAAGCTTTCCTAAGCAGGCGATTTAGACCACTGAGCCATCCTGCCAGGCCCCAAAGAGATTTTAAAGATGAGAACCAACGGTACTTAGACATTCCTGCTAGATGGACATAATTTTTTCAAAACGAGTTGAGAGCATGTCTCTGAGTAAGAGCTGCTTAGAGAAGCAGGTTTGGGTACTTGAAGAGTGAAAATAAGAATTCAAAAGCTACAGAATGGGAAGCTAAGAAATCAACACATTTTCTTTTCAAGACTGTAGTATTTTGTTTTGAAAGCTGAGCTTCAAATACTCATATCATGAATCACAGTGCATCTTATTGATTCCATTTTTAAAATTGCACCTGCCATGGAGTCATGCCAAAACACACATTCCAAATTAAAGCACAGAAACCAATAAAACGTAACGAGAGCTGAATGCTGCAAACTCAATTGCTTATTAAAAAGCCATTAGCCTTAAAATGTTAGGTTGTCAGAAAACAATTCCTTTTTACTAACATCAACTTTGAAGGTCAGCTAATTGGAAATATATAGAATTAGGAAAGGCAGGAAATTCAATAAAATCCAACAGTAGAAGAAAATTTGCTCCAGGCCCTACTGGTGAAATTAGCAAGGCATCATCAGGCATATCCAAGTTCATATTAATTCCATAATAATTTTGGTATTTAAAGTTCACTTGAAATCAAGTAATACTTGAAATCAAGTTTTTAAATGTATTATTTGATATAATGTTTAAAGTATCTCTAAAAGTACTCAAAATTCTAAGACATTAGAACACTTCAGAAATAAAAATATCCACATGCACTGAGCCGATGTGCCTTCTTTTATATTTTGCATTTTTGTTTGGCAATGAGGCTTTTTTTCTGCCTTCAATTCTCTGAAGACTAAGTTGCAATCTGGATTTTTGGATTTGTACAGAGGGAAGTATGAGTACTAAAGTCTTAATCAACATTCAGCCCAACAGAAAAGAGCCAAACCTGCTATTATCTTTTTTGCTGACAGAGATGTTTATTGTAAATGCTTTAGGCTTTCTGAAGACTTGGGAGAAGAGGCCTTTGAAGCTGCTGCCAGTGGCAGACTTTTGCTTTAGATCCTGATGACTGAAAGAAGTGCAGAGGCAACTTGGGGAAGAGTTATTTATATGATCATTGAAGAGAACATGAAAGAAAACTATTTTACTTCAATAAGCTACTTTTCTTTTCCTATTAAATAAATCACAGATTTTGAATTTGAAAACACGTTCTAAGCATGCAGCCCAATGGTTTTCTAATAATTTCCACATAAATATGAGATTGAGATGATATTTTCATTAATCTATGGCAAAATTAGGAAGCAAAAATGGAAAAGAAAAAAAAATGGGAACAAAGCTTTGTTGATAAGAAGAAAAAGAGGGTTGAGGGGCCCGGCGGGATGGCTCAGTGGTCTAAAGTGCCTGCTTGGGGAAGCTTGGATGGCTTCAGGGACCGCGGTTCGATTCCCGGCACCACATGCTGCACCAGCCCTGCCCTCGGGGCGGGCTGAGCCGGCCATAAAAATGAGTGAATAAACAAACAAAGGTTCTGAAACAAGAAAAAAAAATAATAAATAAAATAAAAAAGTTCTTAAAAAAAAAGAAAAAGAAAGAAAAAGAGGGTTGAATAGATAAGGGGAATAGGGAAAATGAACAGGGACTAATATATATAATCCATAGGTACAAATTCCCTATGATGAATGTGATCATTATGTATAGCTAAAATATATCAATAAACAATTAAAATTTTAAACACTCAGAAAATATAAAGAAAGCAAAAAGCACACAATACCAGCAGGTATTTTTTTAAACAAAATTTGCTATTTCTTTTCAATATTATTATAGTTTTCTTATGTTTGATCATAAAATGCTCTATCTTTTTTCTTTCAGGTGAGAGATGAGTATAAAGGATGTGTAAAATGACCTTGGCAAGATAAATTGAAGTATCATTAATCTTTTGGATGTTGGAGCAGATCTGAAGTGAAGCTAGACTAACTACGGGTAACATTCAGCTTGTGACCAGGTAGTTGTCCTTCCTGAACTATTGTCTTCTACTGCATGAACTGGATAGTGGCCTTCTATTCTCTATTCCATTCTACTTCATATAGAAAGAATCAGTTCTGAGACGCTTATGTAAATCATATGGGAAGTGGGGCTCTACTGGAGAAGCCAGAAATCATCATTTTCTGCTCTCAATATTTTTTTTCCCCCTCAGAAGCCTGGCCTACTATGACAAACCTGTAATCCCAGGCTGCGTCAGTAGGATCACTGTGAGTCTGAGGTCAGCTTAGATGACTTAGTGAGCTCAAGGTCAACCTGAAATCTATATACAGTGCCATGTTTACTGACCTCCCTCTCAGAGCACAGTACTCAGAAGTGATCCAAACTCTTATAACACATTAACAAAGTTAAACATTTCACACTTCACATGCCCCTCCTCTACTTACTTCCTGGATTTTTAAATCTACTTTGCTCGTTTTTTCTAACAAGAACAAATCTTTGCTCTTGTAAAGGTCAACAGTCATAATCTGTGTTACTGAGACCAAGGGTCACTTTATTTTTATTTTTTAAAAATTTTTTATTTTATTTATTTATTTTTTTTCTTGTTTCAGAACCTTTGTTTATTCACTCATTTTTATGGCCGGCTCAGCCCACCCCGAGGGCAGGGCTGGTGCAGCATGTGGTGCCAGGGATTGAACCGAGGTCCCTGAAGCCACCCAAGCTTTCCCAAGCAGGCGCTTTAGACCACTGAACCATCCCACCGGGCCCCTCACTTTATTTTCATTGCACTCAAATTCTCCCCATCATTCCCCACACTAGCATGTTCATGAAATACAGACATAGACCATTTTCACAGGCTTTGAAGTTGTTTTGTCCTTTTCTTTAGTGCTTGTTTTCCCCAGTGTATCCTTTTGTCCATGTAGGCAGGATTTCTAGATAGAGAAACTGACTTAACCCCTAGTGTAAAGTCTTTCTAGTTATCATCCCAATAAACCTTCCTGTCTGTTACTTTATGAAATTCCCAAATTTTCCATCATGGTAATTATAATTTCATAAATGTTTGCATCTCATACTTATTTAAGTATTTCTCCCCAAGCATGACGCTTTCTGTAGTTTATGACTATTGCAAGACTACTCATTGCTGTACCTTCAGAATCCAGCGCATTGTTTAATGCATGGCAGGGCAGTTGTTTAGCAGTCTTCTTGAAAAACTAGGCAGATGAACATATGATAATATTCCCATAACCTATCTTACACCACTCAATTTGAAAACTCATGGTCAATCTCGTGCTCTCTCTCTGCAATGATTCTAGCATGCCTCTCCCTATCAAACCAATTGCTACCATGCCCATGGCTTAAGCTACCATCAACCTCTTGATTTAAAATTCATAGCACCTTTCTTCTTGTCCAAGTATTCAGTCCATACTGTGTACTGAAATAAACATTATAAACAACTGAATGTTCTGATTTCATCATTTTCATAAATAATAACATGGCTTCTCTTTGCCTATAGTTTATTCTACACTTTCCACCCTGGCATTCATGGGTAGGTTTGGTTCAACCTACCCCAGATGTGAAAGATGATAACTTCTTATGCATTCACATCTTTTTTTATGTATCTATTATGAAAATTTCACGGCTCAGTATGGTGTCATTGTGTCTCAAATATAAATCTTTAGTACAATTATTTTTTTCAAAGAATTTTATTTTATTTATTTTTTTCTTTTTTCAAAACCTTTGTTTATTCACTCATTTTTATGGCCAGCTCAGCCCACCCTGACAGCAGGGCTGGTGCATCATGTGGTGCCGGGGATCGAACCGTGGTCCCCGCAGCCTCCTAAGCTTTCCTAAGCAGGCGCTTTAGACCACTGAGCCATCCTGCCGGGCTCCTTAGTACAATTCTTGACACATAGAAAATTGTAATATTTGTTGAGGAAATCATTGTATAACTTTATTTTTATAATTTTATTTTCAGGATCAAGTATAGTAGGGAACTTAAAAAATGGTTGCTTCCAAGACCCTGTATTGTTTAAGCATGAATAAGACTAAAATATGAGGTTCTATGTATTTTAAAGCAATATATGACTTACTAGCTGTGCTAATGTTAAGGTTTGTACAACTGATGCCTGTGGCTTTCTGAGCCAAAATAGGAAAAATCTTTTCTGCAGAAAGTGTCCAACTGAAAGGCCAGCGAATTAATCACAAGATCCTTAGCAAAAAATTGTTGATGTGTGTTGCCTTTTCCCTAGAAAGATCCTCAAGTTATGAAGAGAACAATCCCCTCAGGCCACAAATTCAGCAGAGAGAGAGAGAGTAAAATGTATAAAAGTCCATTTTGAACTTTTCTAGCATAAACTGGCTGCCTGTGGGCCTTGGTACTGACCTCAGAACACTGAATGAGTTCCCTTCACCAGTCCTACCATTCCTTCATGTGACATTCTGGGTACTTTAGCAGTGTAATTCAATTAGCAAGATATATGTCTCTTAATTTTTCATTTCTAATATTTGTTTTGCGTTGTAGGAAGACACTTTGATATTAGTAATGCCCCACTAACAATTAGCAGCTTAGTTTTGTTGGAGTAATTTCTTTAGCATAGTAGTTCTCTATTCTGGATGAATATTAAAATAATCTGATGGCATTTCAAAAATTTAGATACCAAGACACTCCCTACTTCACCAATGGTACATTCCGCTTATTTGGTTGGGGTAGAGCTAGGCATGGCATGTTTTCTTTAAAAATGCCAGGGGAATAGAATTTGCTGCTAGAGTCAACTGAAAGGAGAATGTGCTTCTGTTGAAAATTGTTAAGAAAAAAATAATGAGTAGAGTTGCACAGGATCATTGCTTTCAATCTAATACTATTTTTCTCTCTTAGGAAGTTGTGATCTTGAGATGTGAGCACAGTACCCTGAACACCTATAGTGAATGCCGTGCAACTCACATGCATAGAATGTCAGTTAGCATCCCACTGGGTACTACCTGTTCCAGTTACATTTTGTAATAGTTAGGAGAGAATTGATATGTCATGTGTAATCTTTATCAATTACTGCATTTTTCTGAGTAAACAAACTGCAGGACTGACATTTAGTCAGCGTATGTTTTACCCCTGGCTACCTTTTTATCTTCTGTTTTCTTTTTTTTTTTTTTTTTGAGACAGGGTCTCACTATGCAGTTCAGGCTGGCCTTAAGCTCACTTTTGTAGCCCAGGCTGGTCTCAAACTCACATCGATTCTCCTGCCTCAGCCTTCCGAGTGCTGGGATTACAGGCGTGCGGCACCACGCCCGGCCTGTTTTCATCTTATAATATTTCTGATTTTTTTTTCCAGCTTATGCTTCAATCACATTGAATTATGTTACACTCTTCCCAAGTAGAATCATGCACAGGAGTTTTCTGTCGACAGCATTTTGCACAAGGTTTCCTTTGTTTGGATTGCCTCATCCATCTTGTCTGCCTAAAAGCTTTTAATCATTTTCTCATTCCCTGAGCTCTTAATGGTGCACACTCTGAGTTTGGTAAATAACATCTATGTGTGTTCATGTGTGTTATGTGCATTTCTATTGCAAGGAGCATCACAAATTATAATATGCCACAAATTATAATATGTCACTAAGGAGATCTGGATCACAAAGAATAAGATCCATTCTATTACTTATGATGAAATATAATACAATGAACCATACTGGGGCTATGTTACTTCTACTTTCTTCAACAAAGTTTGTTATTGTAGATATTTTCTCCTTTCATGTTTCGATACTACTTATACATTTTTTCATGTATAATTTCTCTTGTCTGGCTTTAGACTTAGATCTCACAGAAAGCACAGCTAATGTCCTTTTCATTGCTTTTTCCACCCCACACTTTAGCACAAACCCATACATTTGCATTTATGTAGGGAAAAGTTGAAGTTCAGGTCAACTTGTATGGAATTCAAAGAATTTTCACATTCTGAAGTTCTGGAAGAAGCAGTGTTTAATCGACAAGATATTATTAATATAGTTCAATTTTTACCAGTTATTTACCTTTTTCAGGTTATAACTAATATGAACACTGAGAAATAAAATTTATTCTTAAGAAAATATTAAATCCTGGAGCTATAACTGAGTGACTCCAGATTATATGTACATGTGTATACAATCAGACATAATTAATGTTTGTATCAGAAAAGTTTTCCCTAGAAATTTGAGTTATATAAGTTCTGGGGAGACAACACATATGTAAAATAGAGAGGAAGAAATGGTTAACACAATAATTCAAGAGAAATTCTCAGAGTTTAAGGAATTGCATTTGCAATCTAAAGACTAACATCTAGAAAAATAGATGAAAACACATTCAGACCAAGATATATCACTGTGAAACTTCCCAATACTGGGAAGAAAGAAAAAAATTGTATGAGTTTCCTGAGGGGTGAAAATAGGCCAAGCAGAAAGGCTCAGGAATCGCATAGACTAAGAATAGTCAGTATTGCCAATATAAATCGGAAGTTGAAGAAGTGATTGGTCACTTGTAAAGTGATTTTTGACATATGTTTCTATGCTCACACAAACTAATAATCAAACATAAATGTAGAAGACACTCTCATACATATCACAGAAATTCTATCTCCTTACACATCTTGTTTCTCCAGAAGGTATTAGAGATTTGTTCTGTGAAAAGGAAGAGCTAAAACAACAAAGACCAAGATGAGTGACAGACCACTGAGCCATCCTTCCGGGCTCCTAGCAAATAATTTTTGATTGAATTAATGACAATCAATTGCAACTGAGTTTGAATTTGTTACACACTTACACCCACCCGCAGGGAAGAGGTTAACTGTCCGGATGACCTTTCAGGCCAATCAAAAGCAGACATCCGTAGGTCTGTAAAGATAGCTCAGCGGATTGAGCACCTCTGTAGACAAACACAGAGACTGGAGTTTGATCTCAGGTGCCACATGCTGTATCTGCCCTGGCACAGGGCACACTGAGCTAGCCACTGAGACTGGGTTTGGTCGCACATGCCTGTAATCCCAGTTCTGGGGAGGCTGAAAATGCTACGAGTTTGAGCTGTATATAGTAAGATACGCTACCAAATACATAAAATAATAAAAATTAAAAATTAAAGTAAAAATCAGACAACCTTAGACATGGATCTTCCACGGAACTACCACACTCAACAAATAATAAAAGATTTCTATAAAGAACCTTTGAAAGTTCTTGTTATTCCTTTCAGATTGCCATTACAGAGTACCATAGAGTGTCATGGATGATTTAAATACCAGGAATATTTTCTCACAGAAGTCCATTATCAGGACCTACAAGTCCTGTGTCTGGTGAGGGCTCTCTTCCTTTCTTGATAACAGTCACTTTCTCACTATAAAATTATTTATTTATTTATTTGTTTGTTTGTTTGTTTATTTATTTAGTACTGGGTGTACAGGGTCTATAGGTTCTCAATATATCGATTGGACTTGCAGTGATCCTCATATTTTTAGCCTCTCAAGTGCTGGGATTACAGGTGTGCACCACCACACCTAGTCTTAATCACCATCTCAGCTCATCCCTGGAGGCTGACACAACATGCCAGGGATCAAACCCTAGCCACTGCAGTATAACTGAATAGACAATTTAGTCTGCTAAGCTATCTGGCTGGCCTTTTCACTATAACTTTAAATGAACACTCTGCTGTATACAATGAGAGGAAGAGAAAGAATCATCAGGTGCCTCCTTCAATAAAAACAACAATCCAATATGATGAGACCACTCCTTTATGACATCTCTACTCTTATGAGTTTGAGCCTTGTTAGGTATGCCAGTCAGAACCAGAAACTATAAGATCTTGCTAACATTTGCATTTGTTTTCACCAATTCTTTGTTTAGGTCAGAAAGAACCTAAAAAGAACTTCTAGAGGAATACTTCAGTACTCTCAAACCTGGCCCCAGACTGATACACTAAATCATGTTCTTTTTCATGTTATATCTCTCATCCTTGCTTTTGAGGATCACCTGGACTTAATTTTTTTCACTTTTCTAAAGTAAGTGTGGAAATGGTTATATTTTTGTGAAGACTACCTGAGCTTTTTTGTTCTACTTAAGATTTGATGTGCTGAAACATGACAATTTATGCTCATTTCTTCTGAAAAACACCAAATAGTTTTTTTTTCAGTAGCTTTTGAATTATCGCTGTCAATCTTTCCATGATTCTTCTTACAAGTACCATTGGGTGAATGGTAGAAGTGCTCATTTTATTCCCTGTGCCCTTTAGTAATGCTTTAGCCTTTTGCCTTTCTCTTTCTTTAGATATTCCTGTCCTGTACTGATTTCTTCAATAAAAAATAAACTACTAGTTTTCAATGTGCATTTTAATGTGTGCTAAATAGATTTTATTTTTTCAATTCTATTGTTTTTAGAGTTGCCTAATCTCTTTAAATCCTATCAGTTAGATGCTGACAAAATGTGATTACAATATTTTACATCAGACTTTTTAAAAAAAATTTTTAAAATTTTTTTGTCTTTTTGAGACAGGGTCTCATTATGAATCTCAGGCTGGCCTTGAGCTCACTTTTGTAGACCAGGCTGGTCTTGAACTCGCACCGATCCTCCTGCCTCAGCCTCCCGAGTGCTAGGACTACAGGCATACGCCACCACGCCCTGCTTTACATCAGACTTTAAAACAAATATTTCTTCTAGAAATTTTGTCATTTTTGTACTACCAGTGTCTGAGCACTGTCCCATACATGATTTTTTAAAATTTACTTTCACTGTAAACTTTAACCTGCATGTTATTAAAAATAAGGAATGCTTGTTCAATGGAATAATTTTCCCAAAGAGGATAGATTGCTTTCAAATTTTGTTATCGTTTTTAACTTGTGTTTCTTTGTTTATGTTCTATGCACATAAGCCAGATGCTATATACATATGTTGTTTATAAAATAAAATTATACCTTAAATATCAGTATTTAATATTTAAATCATCATACACAACAACGTGCATTTTATAACTGAAAATGTTTAAGCATAAACTGCAATGGTAGGAAAACAGAGCCAGTTCTCATAAGCAAAGTCATGTTAACAAGGTGAATCACTGTCGTTTTAATTTTGGCTTTTCTTCAATTCTGTATGCTACAATGATCCAAGAGCTACAGCAACACTATCTTCTTTAAATAGTTTGACTAAGTTAAATTAGTGGCTTGAGTTTAGCTAATAAAATTTCTGCTTTTATTTATCAGATAATAAAAAACATCTCAGATATGATTATACTACTTCTGTATGATAGAAAAACTATGAATGCCACACAACAAAATATATCATGGATGGAATTGAAAAACATAAGAGGGCAATTTTTTTAATGTTTATTTTTAGTCTTTTATTTTCAATTGCTTTTAACAAGAAATAATAGTATGATAGTTTCAAAACACATTAGTAGTACATTCACAACAATTGACACATTGCATATTGTCCTCATAATAGTTATACAGAGCACAGAGTGTGGACATGATACATTTTCTGATAGATATTGGTATGGAAAGAAAAAAAATTCTTCTCTTTGAACTGAGAGGAAGTAGTATACATAGTCCAATGTTCCATAATTGCATCGGGTTACCGGTGAAACTGATAATGTTGCACGCTGTTGCTTTAAGCCTCTTACAGCTCATCATACTAATCTAGCTCTGCGTTTTATGCCTCATAATTAAGCTTTTCTGCTGGCTGATCAAGGGCAAGTCAAAGCAAGACCTGTATAACAAAATATTCATCTTTTGTATCTTCCAAGGTCAAATCCCTCAGGACTAATTTTGGAACCATGTACAGTGTTTTGTAGAACTGTTGTCAATGTCAGCCTTCGGGACGACTCATGGCCATTGCTTGAACAATTTGCTTTCTGTGAAAGCCTGAGAGAATGTTTTTCTCTGGGTGACTCTCCTTAGACACACTATTGTTCATTTGTTCCTTTCCTCTGAGATCCCACAATCGCCTTGAATCTGGGACACTTCCAAGTTATAGGATATTACAACACAGGTTCTCTTTTGTCCTGAGTCCTTACTAACCTTGAAGGGCTAGGGCCAAAATATTGGCTATCCTGATAGATTTTCTTTTTCTCCATTTTTTGGTCTGGTAACTTACATGCCCAACCCTCCAGCAGAGAAGCTCCATGATACTATTACTCTATAACATAGGTAATTGATCGTAACAACACTGGATTTCTGAATATCAAACATCTTTGACTTAGCTGGAAATTGATATTTTCTGTCAATCATTGATATTCTAATAAGTGTCTACACATTTTTATGCAGACATTTAGAAATCTAAGGATATACAAAATTGCAGCCTGTCAAGCCTATGGCATTTTGCCCAATCTTTTACTCTCTATTAATACTTTTTTTTTGTTAACCGACCATTTACTTGAGAGAGAGTATAACAGTAACTGAGTTTACATTAGAAGTAGTACACATCCAATAGACCAGAATGACAAGCATTCCAAGCATAGTTTTAGTAGTGCATGGTGCTATATTCAATGTAATGAACGTTTGAAGGTTCTTAGGACCAATATCTGATTCATCCTGTGTACATAAGTGCATGGTTTTGCTCCTGCTATGTTTCCTGTCTTTTCTGCTTCCAGTCACTTCGTTGTTTAATGCATAACACATTGAGCTGTGTTATGCCCTTCCATTTTTATTTCTTCTTTAGAGTTCTTACACTAGGGAGACTATATGATATTTACATATGTAGGTCTGGTTTATTTAACTTATGAGTATATGTTCAATATACATTCATTTATATATGACGTCTTCCAGCTTGTCATTCTTTATAGCTGAGTAATATTCCATTGTATAAAAACACAACATCTTTTTTAACCATTCTTCAAATGATAGGCATTTTGTTTCTTTGTTTTTTTTTCAATTTTTTAATTGTTTAAATTTAACAATGGTTATATTACATATTTTCATCATCAGATCAGTTTAGATTAATACATATAGGTATATGAGATTGATCAAACAATTAAACATTAACCTTTCTAAATCCACATTACTTTTTTTTTCTGTTCCCCCTTCTTTTCTTTTTTTTTTTT